>ML300020.1:15608-32073 GCA_005239495.1 Nicotiana undulata | reverse complement strand
TCTATCGAGGTCAAATGTTGTGTACGTTGGCTGGTCTAGCGGCTTCAACGTTAGACGCAGTCATGGCCCTGAAAGGTGGGATTTCGGGTCGTGATAGAGGCTCCTCAATTGAGGGCTTTGTCGGAGGAGGCTTCCGATTTTCAAGATCCAAGGAAATTTTTCGGAGCTCATAAGTATATGACCCCATTCCTTGCAAAGCATTGACATATTCTACAAAGCCTTCCTTCCCATCCTCATCATGATTTAGCAACACAACTTCCAAGGTATCCTCAACATTTATCACAACACTTGTGTCATCAATAATTAGTTCCGTCACTAGATCCACGAACGAACAAACTTCGGTGCTATTTGGTCGCCTCATTGATTTGCATACATGGAACACCACTTTTTCATCACCCACCTGGAAGGTGAGCTCATTGGCTTCCACATTCACTAGAGCCTTTCCAGTAGCAAGGAAAGGTCTCCCCAAGATAATAGGCACCTCGTAGTCAACCGCACAATCAAGGATCACAAAATCTGCGGGAAGGATGAACTTATCAACTCGACCTAACACATCATCAATTATCCCCAATAGCCTTTTCATTGTCCGGTCCGCCATTTGTAGCCTCATCGATGTGGGTCTTGGTTGCCCAATTCCCAAATTTTTTAACACAGAGTGTTGTTACCCAATTTTTTCCTCATATGTTTTTTCTAAATATACATATATACTTTCAAAATAGTACATATGCATCATGATTTGATTTATAAACACATACAAGCATTTTTCCTATTTTTCTATAATTTTTCAATCAATTCATTCCTACATTTTACTATATAATTAATCATTAATTGCATCACAAACTATTTTTATGATGATTTTATCACCTAACTTCATCATTTACATTCATGCCAGGATTTAAATATTTTTGGTGCATTTATTATAATTACATTTGTATTTTAAAGGCTAAAATTGCACATTTTGCAATAATAGACCATATATACTTATAACTACTTTATTTATGCAAAAAATAACTTTTTATATTTTTATAGTATTAAATCATTGTCATTAATCATTTTATGCACAAATAATATTTTTACTATTATATTTATCATTTTTACGAGTTATTTATTAATTAAAAGTGGGTATCTAACTAATAGACTATTTCTTAGCCTATTTCCGGACCAACCCCCAACCCAATACCTAAATACCTAGTCCAAATACCTAATCCAATATCCCCAGCCCAAACCAATAACCCCTTAACCCAAAAAAACCGGTCGGTACCCATTTTATCCAACCCGCCCCATTCATCTTTAATCTCAGCCGTAGATCTCTCAAGATCAACGACTCCCGTTCACCCCCTCTCTTTCGCCCCTAAATCCTCTTTACTCCCCCCCCCCCCCCCCCCCCCCCTCTCTGAAGAACCCTAACCCGCCACCTCTCGAAAACCCTCTCCTAATCCCTCTTCTAATGGGATTCCCTTCATATTTACTTACCATATATATATTTTTGCTACTGGTTGATTCTCTATGGTATTACTTAGTACTTGCCTAAACATGGCAAGTACTACTACTCCGATTCTGTCCGATTGACTCCCATTTCTTGAATTTGGACGATATTCCGTCTACACACATTTATTCTACACCGTGTAAGTCCTATTCTGTCTATATTTTGATGATTCTGACTTACCCTAAAACTAGGGTTTACAGATTTTCTTCAAATCGAACAAAAATTGGTTCAAGTCTTTGATTTTGGGTGTTATCATGTCTATATTCGTCCTATTATGTGTGAGTTTGATTTTTGCTGTTTAGATTCTTCTCATTTCTTTTCACTTTCTTTAAGAGTTAGAATTTTCAGATCTTGTTTTCTTAATCATTTCGACTCACTGATTTTGGTGCTATTTGTGTCTCTATTCATCTTTGTGTGTGAATATTCTGTCAATATTTATTTTCCTAAAATTAGGGTTTTCTTATTTCCTTTTCCCTAAATTAGATTTTATTTGATTCTGCATGATGATACTTCCTTATTTGTGTTTGTTTTACACTTTTCCTTATTTATTAGCTCGATCTCTGTCACTATATAAACCCCTCCCCTTTCCCCTTTAGGACCGACAAAGAATCACTATAATCTCACTAAAAACTTAAGGCTTTTCTCTGTGGTTTTCTTTGCTACCTTGTTCTATCTCTGGTTCTTGGCAGGCTGAAAGTCAAGGCCAGAAATTCTGGGTTCTTGCTATTGTGGTGTTATTCTTGCTTTTCTCGCTTAACTGGTGAGTTACTGTACCTTTGTCATTTTATTCTTATGTATTCGTGACTTGTATATATGGTCTAGTATGCTTAGGTTTATATTTTTTAAGCATTATTATGTCAACTTTACGTTTGTTTGAGTCTCTTATTCTCTAATTTCACATAATGCTGGTAGTTCCGAGATTGTTCATGCTTGGTTTGAATAATATGAATCCTCTTAAGTGTTTAGATTAATACCTTCTAAACTGTGTCCTATATGCAACTTTGTTAGTTCTGCGCTTGCATTGAATCTTTTAAAGTAGTCTATTATGTTAACACTAGGATACCTATAGGTGATATTGACAAGTTCACTTGCTCATCTTACTCCGAATCTTTGCAATGTTTGCCTTGATGTGTTCGAATTAGTGTTAAGTCCTTTTCTGTCACTTATGTGACTTGATAATATGTCTTTTAACATGTCTTTACTTTATTTGATTTTGTACTCCTTCAAGTGAATGCTTGACTCTAGGGTACTTATAGATTTATGTTTTCCTACCATGTCTAAATGATGTTGGTTTCCTGATGTGAGTAAGCACGGCTTGTCCTTGATACTGGCATGTACACTTAGCATAATTAGACATTTCAGGCTTTAACTTGTTAAGTATTATACATTTGTGTATGACAAATCTTTGTAAATCCTGCCAACTTGTTTTCCTAACTCTTTCAATGTGATTCTGCCTATGTATTGTTTGCCAAATGATAAACCTGTCTCTAAGTCTTGCTGACCTTTTTGATCAACTACTCTGTGTTTCTGAACTCTGCAATATTAGCTTCCTAAAATCAAGTATGTCTTTTCAAATTATGTCCCTTAGAGATTGCATACTCTTTTATGTGTTGTCTATGCTATCCTGAATCCCCATCCTTAGCCGGCTGAAAGTCAAGGCCATTTAGGACGTTATGTCTTTGACCTCCCTAGTGTGAGCACTGCTCGGGGTCCACATGAGACCCTTGTGAACTCTGACACATTGGGGTTTGGTTTCTAATCTCCCTTGAACTGTTTCTGATCATTTTCTCTAAGTGAGAGCACTACCCTAGGTTCTTGAAGCCCTTGGGAACTCTGACAAACTAAAAATTTGGGTTCCATGTTATCTTTGGTCTGTAATAATTTTGTAATAACGATTCTGTAGTAAAATTAGGAAGGGGTTCTTATTTTCATTCGCAAAGTTGGGTAGAAATCTTGCCTATAGGTTCTCTATTGTGTTGTTAGAAATCCTTCCTGTAGGTCCTGTATTGTGTTGTTGAAATCTCATGTTAGAAATCCTGCCTGTATGTTCTATATTGTGTTGAAATTGTATGCTATAAATCCTGCCTATAGGATTAATGCTGTGATATGTTAGAAATCATGCTCCTAGGTGTATTAATCTGTTCAGTAATTATGTGTTAGCAACCATGCCTATAGGACCAATACTTGGCTTAATTATGCTCTGTCCCAATGTGTGTGAATTCCTTCTTGCATACTGTTCAGATTATAGAAATAATGTCATAGGATCTAAAACTGGGTCAAATTGCAGAAATCATGCCTATAGGATCTAAAATTGTTTAAATTGTATAAATCATGACTATAGGTTCGAACTAATTTAATTGCGGCTCGTTATTCATGAATGTCCAAACTCTGTACTTTTAGCCTCATTAGAAAACATGCTCATAGGGCTAATATAAATAATTTTGGATATGTTCCTATAGCCTGCCATTATTCACTATGACCTAAAGCACGTAGATGCCATGTCATTAGGCTTAATCATATCGTTCTGAAATTAGAAGGCAAATCTATTTAGGTTCTAATAATCGTACTAAGTAACTGATTTTTGTACACGACTGCCTGTTTGTTTATTCAACATCACATAGATATCCTGCCTCTAGGATTCTGCAATTAATAAAACCTGCTAATGTTAATCAGTTGCGCGCATTTGCTGTTTAAATGTGGAGGCTAAGTTGAGCCCATACTTTTCTTTATTTGAAAGTCCTAACTGTTTTTGTATGTTGCTTAGTATTTTTTCAATTTTGAGCAACCTAGGTTAAGTCTAGAATCTTCAAAAAAAATAGAGATCCTAATGCCTCCAAGACCATAGGTAAGGGACGAGTAGTGCGCACATAGGACACGAGTTAGAATTGATTAGAGTGCTTTAGGTAAAAACTCCAAGATAGTAATCGGGTAGCAGGAGATGATAGTCTGTGTCCGCTGAATAATATGAGTAACACCCTCGTCTTGGGGGAGTTACGAAGTATTATTTATGTTGCACGGGGTGATCCTATAGGCTAAAAAACTTAGGATCCCCATCCCTATTAAATAATTCCCGCGATTTCTTTATTAGACTAATTCACATAAGTTAAGTTCGGCCGGGATCCACCGTTGTGGACCTCCAGGGTGCCTAAAACCTTCCCCTCGAGGTAATTTGAGCCTTTACGCGATCTCTGGTGATGCAAACTGGTATAATGTGAGTTATTTTCAATAGGTGCCCTAACACAACTTAATCCGTTAGGTGGCGACTCTCAATAACCAATTCATTTCCCTTCTCAAAAAGAAGTTATCAAATGTCGAAACCCGATTTCGCGAGGAAAAGGGGGCTCGACAGCATGGCGACTCTGCTGTGATATCTTTAGGCTCTTACCATAACGAACTTGTTTTGTGAATTAGTCTTTCTCGATAAGCGTATTTTTATTATTCTGCTAATACTTGTTTTGTGAATTAGTCTTTCTCGATAAGCGTATTTTTATTATTCTGCTAATACTTGTTTTGTGAATTAGTCTTTCTCGATAAGCGTATTTTTATTATTCTGCTAATACTTGTTTTGTGAATTAGTCTTTCTCGATAAGCATATTTTTATTATTCTGCTAATACTTGCACATCCCGTCCTTCATTTAATTTGTCTAAAACATTATGCTCACTAAACTCCCTTTTTGTCACGTCTTTCCCGCTTTATCGCTTTTTCATTAAGAGAACTAACTCATTTCCTTGTTTTTCTTTCTTTCTGTGTTTACAATTATTAAATACCGCATTTTATCGTTTTCATCATGCCAACATTTGGCAAGGTGTTATTTTCCTTTTGCATAAATACATACTCGCCATCATATTCCACTCCTGCATAATTAATACCATAGCGGAACTTGATGAGTGTCCGTGCTCTTCCTATATTACCCTTTTATTTTTGAAAAGGCTTATTTGCGGTAAAACTAGTCGATCAATGGTGCAGTCGACGGTTCTGTGCCTTTCCATTCTCAAGTTGTCCACTTGAGGGTACCAGTCTAGGCTTCTATAGAAACCTTACTCTGATGATAATCGTACATGCAACATGATCAAACCTAGCATGTGTTAATATGTTGTCTGCATTATAATCCTATAAGAAAAACCTTGTCCAAAGCCCACGGGGATTTCCATGATCCCAATGTGCATTATTTGGAGAAACAAATGTTGATATGCTAATCGATAATGTGTAAGTAGTCGAATACGGAGGGGGAAAGGATCTAACTTTGTTTATTTTGCAGAAAATAAGGCACGAAGTCCCCATGTTCA
This sequence comes from Nicotiana undulata, assembly GCA_005239495.1. Taxonomy (NCBI): domain Eukaryota; kingdom Viridiplantae; phylum Streptophyta; class Magnoliopsida; order Solanales; family Solanaceae; genus Nicotiana; species Nicotiana undulata. The sequence continues at coordinate 26,300 of ML300020.1, read as the reverse complement.
GCATGGTCTGAAATATACCACCTTTATTTCTAGATTGGTGGGAAACTCTTTCGCCAAGCGAAGAAAATCATGTGAAGAGGGTTCTCGGAAATTTACCCTCCTTATTAGATATCCAGCCAAATAATATGGTGATCGAGGCTGCTACCATGTTCTGGGACGGAGAACGGGCCGTATTCCATTTTGGCAATATAGAAATGACTCCTCACTTGGAGGAAATATGAGGATTAGCTGGGTTACCCTGGGATAGTCCCTGTTTATTGGTGCCAGAAAATCGCACTCCTATGGGGTTTATGAAAATGATGGGTCTGAGAAAGAATGATGATTTAGCATGCCTGAAGAAGTCCTACATACCTTTCGACTTACTCTACGAATGATATAGACACAACAAATCTTATCGTATTTTTCATGATGAATTCTCCATCACTTCCCTGGGTTGGACTCATCGTCAGGTTTTCGTATTCATCGTCTGTTTTCTGGGTGTGATAGTGTTCCCAATCCAAGGGGACAGGATTCACACAAGATTGTCCATTGTAACCAAATCTTTAATGGAAGGGATTGACGGACAAACATACACTATTGTCCCGATGATCTTAGCAGAAATGTACCGAGCTATGGATTGTTGCAAGAAGGGGTTCGAACATTTTGAGGGTTGTAACTTGCTGTTGCAGATTTGGTTATTGGAGCATCTTCAAAGAGGCCAGTATCGCCAAGAATTTCCACGAAGACGATGGAATAACCATATAGTTTTCCACCATTCGAAAAGAATGACCTTCATCCCAAACAAGTTCGCACAACCAGAGAATGCTATAGATTGGGCCCAATTTTTCAGTAATCTGAGCGAGGACAAGGTTCATTGGATGTTCGAGTGGTTTCCTACTAGCGAATTCTTCATCAGATCCAGGGATGTTCCGAATTTGGTGTTGATTGGGTTAAGGGGGATATATCACTATGCTCCTATCAGAGTCATGAGGCAAGCTGGTAGAAGACAAGTCATACCGCGAGTCTCCAAAATGAGTCATTAGAAAGCAGAGTTTCAAGATGATGCCATTCCATACAAATGCTAAGCCCAACACATGTGGCACTTGAAGATTATTGTGGAAAAGGATACTATCAAGCCAGATCGATACCACGCAGGTCATGTGTACTTCTACCCATCATGGTTTGATGATAGCATAGTAGGAATAGTCGAGCCAGGGGTCGGTCGAGGAAACAGGGTCATAGATGAAGCTGCCCAAGCATAAGTGAAGTATAATAGGTTACGCAAAAAAGTCCTTGAGTCTGATACCAGACATTTGGAATAACACAAGATACACATGGAGTCAATTAACGAGTGGAGAGAAATGGCTACGAAATCAACAGAAAGGTTGGAATATTTTGAGCAGGGTCTAATGGAACTAGAAGGGAAAATGAGGAAAAGTGTCATAGACTGACAAAATGCAGAGGGCAACGAAGGAGGACACCTAGCAAAGGCGTATCTGCTGCTGGACATGCGCGACCTGGGGAATCTGATTGATGGAGCCAAGAAGGACAATCCTGGAGAAGGTCCCTCTAGGACCAAGTAGATTAGGATTATTTAGTTTAGAGTCGTTTTTGAATTCGAATGTAATAAGGCAAATGTCATTAGTGACTCATTTATTTATTGTCGTTTTTTAAGGTTCGTCCTATTTACTACATTAATGAAATGTGGCATTTATCGGCATTAAATTTATCCAAATCTACGTGTCGCTAGGCCTACCTCGGGCACACCGAGGTTACCAAATTAGGACGCGAATTTATATTTTCGCAATAAGTGTTTAAGTACTACAAATAAATTTTCAAAATCCTACTGACTTGTTTACCTTTTGTTTTTTTCTTTAATTTTTATTATTTCTATCCCATAAGGTTGGTTCACATATGCTGGCATCATTAGCGTATCATACCATATCCTGAATCCCTCTTCCACCTCCTCGTCCAAGTGATCCGAAAAGTAAGGGGAAAGCTAAGATGGATGATATGAGTGGTGTCAGGAAAGACAAGGCTACACATGCAGAGAATGTTGAGACTTCATAGGTCGGAGTACTCCAGCACAAAATGATTTGGTCCTACGGTTGGAGTAGAAGATACTAGAATTGCAAGGGGAACTTGAGCAGGTTCGCAACTTGGCAAACTTCTCCCTCACCCTAAACGTCCCAGACATTAACCAGCAAAATGCCCAAAACCAGTACCTCCTCAAAACACACCAAACCAATGCAACACCTCCCTAAAATCCTAACCCTCCTCAGATACCAACTCCTCTTCAACACCAATATCCTCCGACTCAGTACCCACAAACCACTACTTACCACACTCCTCAGAATACACCACAACTTGTTCCCGATCCGCAAAATTCAACCAATGATCACCACTACACCCAGACCCTCGGTATTTGTCAAAACAACCCCATATACATAGAAACCTTACCTCACTCCACTCAACAAACATCATACACACCAGAATCTGCCGAGAAGGACCTTCTCATCAAGAATCTGGCGGAGGAGCTCAAGAAGCTCACAATTCGAGTTCAGAGTGTCGAAGGAGGCAAAGTAATTGAAGGTTTGAATTATGAGGATCTATGTATTCAGCCAGACGTAAAACTGCCAGAGGGTTACAAACCTCCTAAGTTCGAGATGTTTGACGAAATAGGTTACCCCAAGGTACATTTGAGGACATACTGTGGCAAGCTCGTGGGAGTTGGGAAGGATGAAAGGATTCGCATGAAGATGTTCATGAGAAGTCTCACTGGAGATGCCCTATATTGGTACATTGGTCAAAATCCCAAGAAGTGGGTCAATTGGGTAAGCATGGCATCAGACTTCATGGACTGATTCAGGTTTAATACATAAAATGCACCGAACGTCTTCTACATACAGAACCTCAAGAAGAAACCAACGAAAACTTTCTGCAAGTATGCTACTCGATGGAGGTGAGAAGCTGCAAAGGTTAGGCCGACATTGGAAGAAGAGCAGATGAACAATATCTTTGTTAGGGCCCATGATCCACAATACTATGAAAGGTTAATGGTCATCAAAAATCACAAATTCTTCGACATCATCAAACTCGGGGAAAGGATTGAAAAAGGGATCAAAAGCGGGATGGTAACCAATTTTGAGGCGTTGTAGGCTACGAACAAAGCATTATAATCAAGGGGTATATCAAAGAAGAAAGAAATAGGAGCAGTGATAGTAGCCTAAGGTCCAATATCCCCACTCACATACCAAACAACTCCACCCACATATTAACCTTCACCTCCTAGATATCCTCAACCCGCTACTGCCTATCACACTTATAACACCCAGCCAGCTTATTATCACTCATCTCTATCCCGCCAAAACTGTAAAAAAACCTTGACCGTTGATTGCAGGCCACCTAGACAATACACGCTATTGTTGAGCCCATCGACCAATTATATGAAAGACTGAAAGCTATTGAATATGTTACCCCTATTCCCGCTATTGCCATGGAAAACTCCTCCTAGTGGGTCAATCCAAACAAAACATGTACATACCATTCCGGCATGAAGTGACATACCATTGACGAATGCCGCACTTTGAAAGACAAGATTCAGATGTTGATTGATACCAAGGTCATACAAGTAAAGGAAGCCTCACCCAATGTCCGCAAAAACCCTCTCCCAAACCATAGGGGTGAAGGAGTAAATGTGATAGAGACTGATTAAGAATGGGATCCTGAAGGGTCAATTGGGCTTACTCGGGAAAGTGATAATCCTAAGAAGCCTACAGCCACACTTACTCCTATTATGGTAAAAATATAGTCACCAGTCGAAGTAGAGGTAGTCGCATCAACTCCGTTCAAAATCGAAGTGACAACACCAACAGCTGCATCTACTCCATTTGAAATAGAAATAACCACACCCTTCACTGTGAGGGTAGCATCCACACTGCCCTTTAAATCCAATGTCGTACCTTGATATTATGTTGTCTAAGCCATGAGGAAAGGAAAAGCAAAAATGGAAGAGTCTAGTGCGGCACAAGGGATGACCAGAACCGGAAGAATTTATACACCCGAGAATTTGGAAGGAACAAGTAAAGAAGCTACTTCAAAGTAACTTATCATTGAAACCGGTCCAGATGATGTCTGGAGGAAGGTACTTGCAATGGAATATTCTGTGGTGGATCATCTGAACAAAACTCCCGCCCAAATATCCATCCTATCACTGCTGCAAAATTCTGAAGCGCATAGGAATACTTTGATGAAGGTATTGAATGAAGCTTACATGCCCAACATTATCACTAGTGGGGAGATGGCCAACATGGTGGGGCAAGTAATGGAGATCCACAAGATCACCTTCACGAAGATGAGTTTCCACCAGGGATTGAGCCACAACAGGGCACTGCACATCACAGTGATTGCAAGGATAAATTCATTGCTAGGGTTTTGATAGACGGAGGGTCCAACCTCAACATCTGTCCGCTGACAACTCTGAAAGGTTGGGTAAAGGTTTGCATGAAATATGAGCAGGGACTATGAACGTGAAGGCGATCGATTGGTTGCAAAGAGCCACAATCGGGGAAACTAATCTATGCTTACAAATGGGTACGACCTGGTTCGATGTTGAATTTCAAGTGCTAGACATATCTGCTTCCTACAATCTGCTGTTGGGACGACCTTGGATACATGCCGCTGGGGGCGTGGCATCTACTTTGCACCAGGCTATGAAATTCTAATGGAATCATCAGGAAGTAATCATTCATGGAGATGGGAGTAATCCCATTTATACCAACCAAACTATTTCGGTCATAGATAATAGAAGGAAGTTGGGCAGAGAGACTTATTACTGCATCGAGCGCGTCAATGCAATAGAGAAAGACAAATGGTGGAGAAGCAAAATAGAAAGCATACTAGAATGGTCGGGGTATGAACCCGGTAAAGGACTCGGGAAAAATTTCCAAGGCATTACCAAGCCAAAACAGCTGAAACATCATGGTACAACTTTTGGGCTTGGATATCCCTATACCTGGCAAGAATATAATGATTGTTCGCCACCATGGCGTGGTCCATATTACCCTCTTGAGCAACCAGTGGCGCATTTGAGCCAATCCTTTCATCAGGTTGATACAAAATTGGGATCTCAAGAAGAGGAAGCTTTGGCTGGTCTAAGGAATCTGTTTTTGGAAGACGAATATATGGACTGCAATGTGATAGTTGAGGAGTAGGAGGAAGAAGGCCTCGTCATCCATACAGTGGAGAGGGGAGCAGTTCTCAGAAATTGGACCTCCCCACCATCAATGGCTAGATGAGTCCTGGGGTAGCATGCTACTAGTGTTATTTGAAAAAAAAAACAATTCTTTTGAGCATTTTGTTTTAAAAACATCTTTCTTTCAATATTTTGTTTTGGAAAACATTGTTTGAAGTCATTTAAACGCTACTTTGTTCAAAGTTTTAGCATTTATCAATAATTTGATGTTTTATTATCATTATCTATCATATTTTTTCCTCTACAACATTACTATTTCTTACCTTGATGAACCAACGACTGTGACATGTAATTAGACAACGCAGCACAAGGATAGTGATTCAGAAGAGATAGAAGAAGAAGATGTGATACCTGAGGAGATAGTCAGAGAAGTTGAGAACTTTGAGAACAAACCTAAGTCCAACCTGGACGAGACCAAGCTAGTAACCTTAGGAGATTCTGAAATTCAAAGAAACTCGCATAAGCATCCATTTGTCACCGTCAGGTAAGGAAGAGTACACTCGCTTCCCGAGAGAGTATGCGGACATTTTTGCATGGTCGTATGATGATATGACCAAGTTGAGCACATACATAGTGGCTCACAAGTTTCCTACCAATCCAATGTGTCCACCAGTAAAGCAGAAACTCAGAAAGGTCAAACCAGGCAGGAGCCTGGAGAGCAAGGAAGCAGTCACCAAGAAAATCAAAGCCAAAGTCCTCAGAGTGGTTGAATATCCAACCTGGTTAACCAAAATTGTGCCGGTTTCAACGAAAGATGGGGAACTCAGGGTGTGTGTCGACAATCAGGATATAAATAGAGCAGGTCCCAAAGATGATTTCCCGTTACCAAATATACACATACTGATCGACAACTGCGCCAAGAATGAGCTCCGGTCATTTGTTGATTGCTTCGCGAGTTATCATCACATCTGGATGGACGAGGAAGACGCAAAAAAGGCAGCCTTCATTACACCATGTGGAGTATATTGCGACAAAATGATGCCATTCGGCTTGAAAAGTGTTGGGGCCACCTACATGAGGTCCATGACAACCATCTTTCATGATATGATACACAAGGAGATAGAGGTATATGTTGACGATGTCATCATACAATCCAATAAGTCCACATATCACATAGCGGATTTAAAAATGTTCTTTGACCGGCTGCCGAAGTACAATCTAAAGGTGAACCCCGCAAAATGTGCATTTGGGGTTCCTGCCGGAAAATTATTGGTATTTAATATCAGCCGTCGAGGAATCGAGTTGGACCAGTCAAAGGGAAAATCTATCTAGGAGTTACCACCACCAAAGAAAAGGAAGGACGTGATGAGTTTCTTGAGACATCTCAACTATATCAGCCGCTTCATAGCACAATCAACGGTGATATGTGAGCCAATTTTCAAAATGCTGAAGAAGGATGCCGCAACCAGCTGGACTGAGGATTGTCAGACGACTTTTGAAAAAATCAAGGAATACCTGTCCACACCACCAGTCCTAGTCCCACCAGAACCTGGTAGGCCACTACTACTCTATCTCTCCGTATTAGATGGGGCCTTCGGTTGTGTTTCGGGACAACATGACGAGACATGGAGAAAAGAGCAAGCCATATATTATCTGAGTAAGAGGTTCACACCTTATGAAGCACGATATTCTTTGTTGGAATGCACTTGCTGTGCTCTTACATGGATAACTCAGAAATTGAGGCACTAATTATGTTCCTATACCACATACCTCATATCGAGGATGGATCCTCTAAATTACATCTTTCAGAAGCCTACACCTACAAGAAAATTGGCCAAATAGCAAATATTGTTGAGTGAGTTTGATATCATCTACGTAACATAGAAGGTGGTTAAGGTACATGCATTAACAGATCATCATGCCGAGAATCCTGTGGAAGGAGAATACGAACCACTAAAAATGTATTTTCCTGACGAAGAGGTGTCATTTGTAGGAGAGGATATTGCTGAAGCCTACGACGATTGGAGACTTTGTTTCAACGGAGCTGCAAATTTCAAGTGAGTCTGCATTAGAGCCGTATTGGTATCAGAAACCGGTCAGCACTACTCGGTGTCCGCAAAACTCATATTTCCATGCACAAATAATATGACAGAGTATGAAGCCTACATATTAGGGCCCAATTTGGCTGTCGACATGAATGTTCAAGAATTGCTGGTAATTGGTGACTCAGACCTACTGGTACACCAGGTATAAGGCGAATAGGCTACAAAGAATACCAAAATACTACCATATATACATCACGTACAAGAGATGATGAAGAGGTACACAAAGATAGAGTTACGGCATGTCCCCAGAATCCCGAATGATTTGCAGACGCATTGGCCACCTTGTCCTCCATGATACAACATCCAGACAAGAATTCCATCAATCCCATTTTGGGTAGAATTAGCTGTGCTCATGTCGAAGAAGAAACGAATGGAAATCCGTGGTTCCATGATATTAGGGAATATTTGGTTAAAGGAGAATACCCAGAGCAAGAAAACCATGTTCAGAAATGCACACTTCGAAGATTGTCTTATCATTTGTTCCAAAGCGGAGGAATTCTATACAGAAGAACTCCTGATCTAGGATTGTTACAGTGTGTTGACGCCAAAGAGGCTTCCAAATTGCTAGAAGAAATACATGCCGGAACCTGCGAACCACATATGAACGGTTTCATCTTAGCCAAGAAGATACTCAGGGCCGGATATTTTTTTATGACTATGGAAACAAACTGCATCCGATATGTCCAGAAATGCTACCAGTGCCAGATACATGCAGATATGATACATGTGCCACTAATGAACTCAATGCAACAAGTGCACCTTGGCCTTTTGCTTCCTGGGGAATGGAGGTCATCGGTCCAATCAAACCCACCGCTTCGAACGGACACAGGTTCATTTTAGTGGCCATTGATTACTTCACAAAATGCGTTGAAGCTGCGTCATACAAAGTTGTAACCAAGAAAGGCATCGCAGATTTTGTCAGGGATCGTATTGTTTGTCGATTCGGGGTTCCAGAATCCATTATCACTGACAATGCCGCCGATCTCAACAGTGATCTGATGAAAGCTATGTGTGAAACTTTCAAGATCAAGCACAAGAATTCCACAGCATACAGGCCCCAAATGAATGGAGTTGTGGAGGCCACCAACAAGAACATTAGGAAGATATTGAGGAAAATGGTAGCAAATCACAAACAATGGCATGAGAAGTTACCATTTTCTTTATTGGTATTCCGTACCACAGTCCGCACGTCGACCGGGGCAACTCCTTACATATTGGTCTATGGCACAGAAGCCGTCATCCCCGCCGAGGTAGATTCCTTCCGTAAGAATTATACAAGAAGCTGAACTCAGTGAGGCAGAATGGATAAGGAGACGCTATGAGCAATTAGCTCTCATTGGCGGGAAAATAATGAATGTAGTGTGTCATGGTCATCTTTATTAGAGCATAATGTCCAGAGCATTCAACAAAAGGGTAAAACCTAGACAATTTACACCGGGGCAGCTGGTGTTGAAACGGATCTTTACACATCAAGATGAAGCCAAGGGGAAATTCTCACCCAACTGGCAAGGCCCTTATATGGTTCACAGAGTACTAACCAGAAGAGCACTAATATTCGCAGCGATGCATGGAGAAATTTGGCTAAAGCCCATCTCAGATGCAGTTAAAAGATACTACGTATAAATTATTCGCATTTCTTCATATGATGTATTTGAACTACACTTGACCCGATTCCCGTTTAAAAGGGGATACGTAGGCAGCCCTGTGGATTCAGTCACAATTCAATAAAAATTCCATTTTCCCCACAATCAGAAACATGAGCAGAATTTTGAGGAGGACCCTCAAAATTCTGAAGCAAGCAACGACACTACATACAGAATAGATAAAAGTTCGTTTAGATAACTGGGGCAAAATTTTGAGGAGGACCCTCAAAGTTCTATGGCAAGGAGGTTGCAATGTCTCTGATGACGTCACAGTTACTGGTTCATCTAAGTGATTTCTAATTTTCTTATTACTCTGTTTTGAAAAAAACATACACGCATATTTTTTGAAAAACATTAATTTTTGCCAAATGCTACACATGGTAACTCAAACAGGATCCTCAGGAAAAGTGGATCAGAGCAAGCATACAAAGGCACGGACCAATCTACCCGCAAAACTCACAAATTTTCTTTGGATGCAGGAACATGTCATAACCACAAGCATCGTCACAACAACATAATCAACGAACGTAATCATATCTCTAGCTAAGAATACTTTGCTATTACTTACTATTCTTCCTTTTGCATGAGACTAAGCATTGTCTCAAACCCTGCATGAGGCTAAGCCATGCCTTTCTATTTGCACAAGGCTAAGCATTGCCTTCCATATGCATGAGACTAAGCACTGTCTCAAGCTCTGCACGAGGTTAAGCCCTGCCTCCCCATTTGCATGAGACTAAGCACCGTCTCAAACTCTGCATGTGTCTAAACCTCTCAAACTCTGCATGAGTCTAAACCCTGCCTCCCATTTGCATAAGGCTAAGAATCACCTTCTCTTTGCATGAGGCTAAGCCCTACCTCTCTATTTGAATAAGGCTAAGTATTGTCTTCCATTTGCATGGGATTAAGCACTATCTCAAATCTTACATGAGGCTAAGCCCTGCCTCCTATTTTCATAAGGCTAAGCATTTCCTTCTCTCTGCATGAGGCTAAGACATGCCTCTCTATTTGTATAAGGCTAATCATTGCCTTCCATTTGCATGGGACTAAGCACTGTCTCAAATCCTGCATAAGTCCAAGCATAGCCTTCCATTTGCATGGGACTCAACATTATCCCAAATCTTGCATGAGGCTAAGCCCTGCTGATACGCTCAAATTATACCTTAAAATAGTGTAACGCGATCGATGTCAAATATAGTAACCCAACTAGGTTGGAGTCGAATCCCACAGGTAATAGGCGTGAAAAGTTTACTTGAGTAGTGTGAAACTTAACTTAAATCGTATTTCTATTCCGTTATAGTAACAAGAGTATTTTATGATTGTATTGTAATTGAGTAAACTAGTAACAAATATGATTGCACAAGATTGTAATTAATTTGATTAACCAAACCAAGGTTGTGTCCCCTTAAATGAAATGTAATGCTATCAGTGTTAATATGATATATTTCTAATGGAAGGTCCTTTTGATATGCAAAAGATTCCTAAATGACTACCCAACATTTTCGAATAGTTGGGTAGTATTTCCCTTTTTTGATTTTTCCAAATGTAAAAGAGTTGTAATTAAGAGTAATCAATTTATGCCAAATAAAACCCACTTATTCCTATGCGATTCTATTAAATAAGGTTTAACCCCTTGAGTCTTTGATATTTACTTCTACCAAACCTTAACCCACTTTTCCAAGTAAAGAAAGAATATAATGGAACTTGTTAATGTTTGCAACCACCAACAATAAATGAAGAATGAGAAATAAATATATATCAACCAACCATTATA
>ML300020.1:0-10077 GCA_005239495.1 Nicotiana undulata | reverse complement strand
CCCCCCCCCCCCCCCCTTTTTTTTGTTTTCTTTTAGTGCAATGTGTGTGTGTGCTTGTGTGCAAGTGAAGGGGTTTACGCGAAGGGGGTTAGGGTTTTTACCTGTTGAGAATGCGGCCGTTAAGTGACCGCATAACACATTATGCGACCGCGTAGTGTTATGCGGTAGTTTCAACTTAGGTCACTTACACCCATGATGCGATGCACTTTTGCGGTCGCATAAGTGATATGGGGACTGCAAAATGCACACCTTCCCCGCATTTTTTAATGCAAACTTTTTGCAATAATCTGTCCAAGTCTGCGATCATTATGCGGTCCGCATAGTCAATATGTGACCGCATAGTGGTAGCAAACTTCCCACGATGATTTTTCTTCCATTTCATTAGCAATTTCACCCTGTTTTATGACCTTTTGGACCACATGCACTCTAACACACACTTCAAATTTCTCAATTTAATCTATCTAACAAAAATAAAAATTAAAGGACAAAAAGGAATGTTACCACACATGGGTTGCCTCCCATGAAGCGCTTGATTTAACGTCGCGTCACGACGAAGTTGATCCCTCTTTGGGCTTACTCATTGGTCGGGCATGGACCATCTTTGAGAGCCAACTGTTCCACCAAGTGTTTTTCTTCACTTGTGCCCAAGTAGTGCTTGACTCGCTGGCCATTCACTTTGAAGGTTCGGAGTCCATCCTCCGATTCTATTTCCACAACTTCAAAAGGGAAAACATTTACCACCTTGAACAGACCGGACCACTTCGATTTGAGTTTGCCCGGGAACAACTTAAGCCTTGAATTGAAGAGCAAAACCAAGTCACCCGATTTGAATTCCCTCTTCAAGATCTTTTTGTCGTGGACGAACTTCATCCTATCTTTGTACAAAGCTGCACTCTCATATGCATGGAAACGAAATTCTTCCATTTCATTGAGTTGTGTTAACCCTAAATTTGCAGCTTTGGCCCAGTCCAGGTTCAACCTTTTTAAAGCCCACATGGATTTGTGTTCCAACTCTACGGGTAGATGACATGCCTTGCCAAAGAATAACCGGTATGGAGAAGTGCCAAGAGGGCTTTTGTACGTTGTGCGGTATGCTTACAACGCATCATTTAGCTTCCTTGACCAGTCGGTCCTGTTTGCATTAACCGTTTTTGCTAGAATATTCTTTATCTCCCGGTTGGAAACTTCAACTTGGCCACTTGACTGACGCCTGTGGCCACCTTATGCTTGACGCCATATTTCTTCAGTAGCCCTGTGAAAGCCTTGTTACAGTAATGAGATCCACTATGGCTAAGAATGGCTCTAGGAGTACCAAACCGTGTGAATATGTTTTTCTTTAAAAATGCGGTCACACTTCTTGCCTTGTTCGGTAAGGCGATTTCTTCAACCCACTTGGACACATAGTCCACTGCCACGAAGATGTATTTCATACCATACGATCTCACAAAGGGACCCATAGAATCGATTCCCCACACATCAAAGATCTCGACCTCCATCACAAAGTGCATTGGCATTTCATGCCTCTTAGAGATTGATCCTTTCCTTTGACATTGGTCACAAGCCTTGACCATTTGATTGGCATCATGGTAAATCGACGGCCAATAATAACCACATTCAAGTACCTTCGGCGTCGCTCGATTGCCCCCATGATGACCCCCGACCGGTGAGTCATGGCATGCCTTAAGAATCGGCATAATATCCTCTTCTGGAACACACCGCCTAATGATGTTATCAGCACAAATGCGAAACAAGAATGGCTGTTCCCAGTAGTATTTCCGACACTCTCTCAAAAACTTCTTCTTCTGATAAGCTTCCAATCCATCCGGAATGAGGTCGCTCATCAAGTAGTTAGAAATATCGGCGTACCAAGGAGTAGATGAAGAAGACAATGCCAAGATGTGCTCCGGAAAGACATCATTGATATCAAGATTTTCCTTCGATCGCCCGTCCTCTTCAAACCTAGATAGATGATCTGTCACTTGGTTGTTTTTGCCCTTGCGATCCTTGACCTGAAAGTCAAATTCTTGCAATAAGAGGACCCATCAGATTAGTCTTGGTTTGGCATCTTTCTTTGCCATGAGATAGCGAAGAGCATCATGATCAGTGTAAAACACCACCTTGGACCCCAACAAGTAAGCTCAAAATTTTTCAAAGGCATAAACAATAGCAAGAAGTTCTTGCTCAGTCATAGTATAATTCACTTGAGCACCGTTGAGCTTCTTGCTTGCATAATAGATATGATGGAGAACTTTGTTTTGCCTTTGGCCAAGCACTGCTCCAATAGCTACACCACTGGAATCACACATGAGTTCATATGGAAGAGACCAATCCGGTGTTACAATAATGGGTGTCGTGGTGAGCTTCTCTTTTAGTTCTTAAAATGCCTTAAGGCACTTTTCGTCAAACACAAACTTGGCGAATTTTTGAAGGAGCTTGCACATAGGATTTGCAATTTTTGAGAAGTCCTTGATAAAGAGATGATAGAATCCAGCATGCCCTAAAAAGCTTCGACACCTTTTACCGAAGTTAGTGGAGGAATTTTGGAGATGATTTCAATTTTTGCTCGTTCAACCTCTATGCCATGTTTCGAAATGTTTTGGCCAAAGACAATGCCTTTATCCACCATGAAGTGGCATTTCTCCCAATTTAGCACAAGGTAGGTTTCCTCACATCTTTTGAGCACTTGTCTAAGATTGTCAAGACAATGCTCAAAAGAGTCACCTACCACCGAAGATTCGTCCATGAAAACCTCTAGGAAATTGTGACGACCCGGTTTGTTGTTACGTAAAACCTGCATTATAATTGTTTTTATTGACTTGTTACAGATTGGTTATGCTGTATTTGATGTATTAGAGTTGATAGGCCTGAAATCGAATGGTTGTAGTGAGAGTTCAGTCAATTAGCCTTTAAAAATAGCCTTAAAATGGGAAAAGTCAACTGAGAGTTGACTTATTGGTAAACGACCTCGGAATGCGGATTTTATGGTTCGAATAGATTCTTTAGGTGATTTGGGACTTAGGAGTGTGTTCAGAATAATTTTGTGATGTTCGGTGTAGAATTAGGCTTGAATTGGCGAAAGTTAGTTTTTTGTGATTTCTAGTCGGTAGTGGAAAATAGGCTATCGAGGTCGGAATGGAATTCTGACAGTTGGAACAGGTTCGTAATGTCATTTTGGATATGTCTGCAAAATTTTAGGTCAATCAGAGTTGTTTTGGATAGTTTCGGCATCGTTGGTGGATTTTAGAAATATCAAAGTTCTTAGGCTTGAATTCGATGTAAAATTGGTGTTTTGATGTTTATTGTTTTGTGTTTTAAAAGTGAAACTAAGTTTGAATGATCATATGTGAGGTGTTGGTATGTTTGGTTGGGGTCCCAAGGGGCTCGGGATTGATTTCGGATGGTTAGCGAGAAGTTCGGAACTTGAAATATGCAGCTTCAGCTGCTGGTGCTGGTGTAACCGCACCTGAGGAAGTTCGACCATAGGTGCGGGCCCGCAGGAGAAAGCGGAGCACCGCAGGTGCGGAAGTGAGAGTCTCAGTAAAAGATCGCAGGTGCGGGAGTAGGACCGCACCAGCGAAGTCGCAGGTGCGGAGAAGAGGTCGCAGGTGCGAAAGTTAGCCCGCTTAAGGGAAGTCGCAGGTGCGGACCTGGGACCGCAGGTGCGCATAAGTGGCCACAGGTGCGGAACCACTGTTCAGAAATATAAGATAAACCCTCCGCGACTTAAACCCTTTTTACACCATTATTGTACGGACAAAGAGCTCTTGAGGCGATTTTTGAAGAGGAAAATCCTTGTTCTTCATAGAGGTAAGTGTTTTAATCATTAAAACTCGATTATGGATTATTATAGAACATAAAACCAGTGTAAATTCATGGAAAATCAGTAGAAAATTGGGTTTTAGGGCTTGAGATTATGAGACCTTTAGAGGTCGATTTGAGGGGTCAAACGAACTATGATTTTGGTGTTTCTATATGTACGGACTCGTGAGAGGACGAAGAACACTTTTGTATAAAAATTTCTGAGTTTCAGGATGCGGGCTTGGGGGTCGGATTTTTGGGTTAAATTTGATATCTTTCGATTGGAACTTGTTCCTTAAGCACATATTGATGATAAAAATCTGAACTTGGTAGATTCGGAGCCTTCAGAGGTTGATTCGAGAGGCAAGCGTATTGTGGAATAGTTCCGGGCTAGTTTTGAGGTAAGTAATGTCTTTAAATCCTGTCCTGAGTGTATGAAACCCCGGACTATGCACCCTTTCACGGGTTTTGAAATGCAAAGGTTGAAACTTTGTAGATATATTCCTTACTGAGGCAACTATTGAGTTGCGAAATGGCTTTTTAAAGCTTATTTCCAATAGTACTGTATATACTTGATATGTTTTGGGCTGTAAGCCATGTTTGGGGCCTAGTGCTGATTTGTTTACCCCTTGGGCGATGTTTTACTATTATCCTCACTGATATGTTATGATTTTACACTTAGTCTTTTCCTGTGAAATTGTTTTGACACTCAGAGTATTTTGATACTAATTCTTGAAAATGAAACACTATTTTTGGGTCGAGAACCCGGTATACTTATGGCTCGAAGGGCAAATTGAGAGTGTCTGATTGAGTGAGGCTGCTGGCCTATATTGTGAGGATGTTATGATATGAGTGAGGCTGCTGGCCTATATTGTGTGTGATTTATGCCATGCTGTGGCTTATTATAGCTTGGGTTGTAGGAGCCCCTTCGGAGTCTGTACACACCCCCAGTGAGCGCATGTACCTAATGAGTGATGCCCGCGGGGCTTATGCTGTGTGATTGTGAGGTTGCCTGATGGGCTGAGTGATTGTGAGGTTGCATGATGGGCTGAGTGATTGTGAGGTTGCCTGATGGGCAGAGTGATTGTGAGGTTGCGTGATGGGCAGAGTGATTGTGAGGTTGCCTGATGGGCTAATACTGAAAGATATTGTTATGGGAAATGATCATGGCCCGAGGGGCAGTTTTATGAAGATTTTTACTGAGTTTTCGAACTATGATTTATTTCGTTTTCAAACTGGTTTTTACTGAGAATTTTACTCAGTTATACTGATATTACACTTGTTTCAAAGGATTCCTGGAAACCGATTTTTGAACTTATGTACTTGCTGAATACTACCTGGTGACTTGGTGTTTTACTAGCTATTTGTGAAATTGTGTACCTGTACTGTGTGTTTTATATTTCTCAGACTGTGATTTATTTTCATTACTACTGAGTTGGCGTACTCATAAAGACTCCCTGTGCCTCTGTGCACAGATTCAGGTACCGATTTGGAGCAGTAGATATCTTGTTCGTTAGCAGCAGTTCGCGGGATTTCGAGGTAGCTGTCCAGCGTCCACAACTTCTCCATTTTCCTTCCTCATTTAGTTTTAGTATTTGATTTAGAGACATATATTATAGTTTTAGCAGAGTTAGATTTATTTATTCTTAGATTCTCATGACTATTGACTCCAGTTCTTGGGAGATTTGTTTAGGCTAATATGGGAACGCTAAGACTTATTTATATTATTTAATGCTATGGTTGCATGCTTATTATTGAATTGTGAACTCGCGTAATTTAACAAATGCGTAGTAAAGTGATGGTTGGCTAGCTAGTTCCACGATAGGCGCCATCACAGCCTGTTAGGATTTTGGGTCGTGACAAGTTGGTATCAGAGCTCTAGGTTACATAGGACTCAACGGTCATGAGCAGGTTCAGTAGAGTCTTGCGGATCGGTACGGGACAGGCTCAGGCACCGGCAGTGCCTATTGTTATTCCGGGTCTTCAGGAGACCCTGGCTCAAATATTAACAGTATGTTCCAGTTTAGATCAAGAAGTTGCTATGTCTACTACTGCCAATGCAGCTCAAATCGGGGGAAGCAATCAGACTCCAGCTGCCCGGACACCTGAGCAGGTTGTACGGGGTATTCAGGCACCAGGAGCAGCCCAGTTCAGCCGGTTGCTTCAGCTCAGGATTTTGTGGTCGCTGATATGCCTGAGGATGAGAAGCGCAGGTTGGAAAGGTTCAACAGACTTAAGCCTCCGACTTTCAGCGTTATAGAGGGCGAGGACGCCCAAGGTTTTCTGGATAAATGCTAGAGGATACTACGTACTGCGGGTATTTTGGAGACCAGTGGGGTCTCGTTTGTTACATTTCAGTTTGTCGGTGCTGCATTTACTTGGTGGGAATCATTCGAGAGGCGTAGGCCGGTTGATTCAGCACCTCTCACCTGGCAGCAGTTCTCCACGATCTTTTTGGAGAAGTATGTCCCTCAGTCCCACAGAGAGGAGCATCGCAGACAGTTTGAGCAGCTGCACCAGGGAGAATTATCAGTCATCCAGTACGAGATGAGGTTTTCTGAGTTTGCCAGACATGCTTCTGAGATTGTCCCTACTGACTGGGAGAGGATTAGGAGGTTTGTAGATGGTCTCTCGTATCAGCTTCGTATTTTGATGACCAGAGAGAGAGTGTCTGGAGCTACATTTGAGCAGGTTGTTGACATTACTCAGGATATTGAGTCAGTTCGTAGGAAGGATCGTTAGGAGAGAGAGGTCAAGAGGCCTCGGGGAGCAGGTAATTTCAGTGGTGCTCCTCTTAGAAGGCAGTTTCAGCCTAACAGAGGTCGTTCATTTAGACCTCCACAGCCAGTTCGTCCAGCTTACAAATGTGTATCTTCGGGCAAGGTCCTCGACATTCTCATCAGGGACGTTCATCTTTTAGTGCCCTTCCAGCTCAGAGCTCCGCCCGAGCATCATCTTATCAGGGTTCTTCTATGCATGGTTCGTCGGGTGGTTATCATGGTGGCAGGGGTTTTCGTCAGTTTTCATCTCCAGCTCCAGGTAATTGTTATGAGTGTGGAGAGTTCGGACATGAGTGGAGGCAGTGTCCCCGTTGTCCTAGTTGTTCAGCTCAGCAGAGGGTTCAGCCCTCAGCTTCAGCCCCAGTCATATCACCACCTACCCAGGCTGCTAGGGGTGGTGGTCAGGCAGCTAGAGGTCGTCCTAGAGGGGGAGGTCGAGCAGGTGGAGGCCAGCCACGTATTTATGCACTTTCGGCTAGGCCTGATGCTATGGATTCAGATGCGGTGATTACAGGTACTATTTCAGTTTGTCACAGTGATGCTTTGGCTTTATTTGACCCTGGTTCCACGTACTCTTATGTCTCGTCCTATTTTGCTCATTTTCTGAATATGCCCTGTGAGTATCTAGTTACTTCTGTTCATGTTTCGACTCCGGTGGGCAATACTTTTATTGTGGACTGTGTGTACCGGTCGTGTCTTATATCTATTGGGGGTCTGGAGACCAGAGTGGACATGATGTTACTCAGTATGGTCGATTTTGATGTAATTATGGGCATCGATTGGTTATCCCCATGTAATACGATTCTTGATTGTCACGCTAATACCGTTACCTTGGTTATGCCTCGAGTTCCGAGAGTTGGGTGGAGGGGGTCTGTAGAGCATGTATCTAGCAGAGTGAGTTCTTATTTAAAGTCTCAGCGTATGGTCGAGAAAGGGTGTGAATTTATCTTGCGTTTGTGAGGGATGTTAGTAGTGAGACCTCATCTGTTGATTCTGTCCCTGTAGTCCGTGATTTCCCGGATGTATTACTTGCAGACCTGCCAAGCATGCCACCTGACAGGGATATTGATTTTGGTATTGACCTGGTGCCAGATACTCATCCTATCTCTATTCCCCCTTACCGTATGGCACCAGCAGAGTTGAAAGAATTAAAAGAGCAGCTTCAGGAACTCTTAGATAAGGGGTTCATTCGGCCTAGTGTATCGCCTTGGGGTGCGCCGGTGTTGTTTGTGAAAAAGAAGGATGGTTCGATGCACATGTGTATTGACTATAGACAGTTGAATAAGGTTACAGTGAAGAACCATTATCCTTTGCCTCGTATTGACTTATTTGATCAGCTTCAGGGAGCTAAGGTATTCTCCAAGATCGACTTGAGGTCGGGGTATCATCAGTTGAAAATTCGGGATTCTGATATTCCGAAGACGGCTTTCAAGATCAGATACAGTCATTATGAATTTCTGGTTATGTCATTTGGGCTGACCAATGCCCCAGCAGCATCCATACAATTGATGAATAGTGTGTTCCAGCCTTACCTTGATACTTTCGTTATTGTGTTCATTGATGACATCCTGGTTTATTCTCGTAGCCAGGAAGAGCATGCTCAGCACTTGAGAATCGTGTTGCAGAGATTGAGGGAGGAGAAGCTTTATGCAAAATTCTCTAAGTGTGAGTTTTGGCTTGGTTCAGTGGCTTTCTTGGGGCACGTGGTGTCTAGTGAAGGTATTCAGGTTGATCCGAAGAAGATTGAGGCAGTGCAGAGTTGGCCCAGACCATCTTCAGCTACAGAGATTCAGAGTTTCCTTGGTTTGGCGGGTTATTACCGTCGCTTTGTAGAAGGATTTTCTTCTATTGATTCACCTCTGACAAAATTGACATAGAAGGGTGTTCTATTCAGATGGTCTAATGAATGTGAGGAGAGCTTTCAAAAGCTCAAGTCGGCATTGACTACAGCTCCGGTGTTGGTTCTGCCTACTGGTTTGGGTTCTTACACGGTTTATTGTGATGCTTCTAGAGTTGGCTTGGGAGCGGTGTTGATGCAGGACGGTAGGGTGATCGCCTACGCGTCGAGACAGTTGAAGGTGCACGAGAAGAATTATCCAGTGCACGATCTTGAGTTAGCTGCCATTGTTCATGCCTTAAAGATTTGGCGGCATTATTTGTATGGAGTACAGTGTGAGATTTTCACTAATCATCGTAGCTTGCAGTATCTGCTGAAGCAGAAGGACTTGAATTTGCGACAGAGGAGATGGTTGGAGCTTCTCAAGGACTATGACTTGACTATTTTGTATCATCCGGGGAAGGCCAATGTGGTGGTCGATGCCTTGAGTCACAGAGCTGAGAGTTTGGGAAGTCTAGCTTACCTTTCAGCAGTAGAGCGACCTTTATCCCTTGATGTTCAGGCTTTGTCAGATCCTCCACGGGTGGTAGCTAGCATGGCTTCCCGGTCTTCTTTATTTGATAAGATTAAGGCATGACAGTATGATGACCAACACTTATTTGTCCTTCAGGATAGAGTTCGTCGGGGTGATGCCAGAGATGTGACTATTGGTGATGATGGAGTTATGAGGATGCAGGGCCATAATTGCGTGCCCTATGTAGAGGGTATTCGGGAGTTAATATTAGCAGAGGCTTACATCTCGCGGTATTCTATTCATCCGGGTGCCGCGAAGATGTATCAGGATTTGAGACAGCAGTATTGGTGGAGGCGGATGAAGAGAGATATTGTTGAGTATGTAGCACGGTGTCCCAACTGCCAGCAGGTCAAGTATGAGCACCAGAGACCAGGTGGTTTGCTTCAGAGGTTAAATATTCCAGAGTGGAAATGGGAGAGAATTATTATGGACTTTGTAGTTGGGCTTCCACGGACTTCAAAGGGTTTCGATGCTATTTGGGTCATTGTGGATAGATTGACCAAGTCCGCGCATTTCATTCCTGTCAGTACCACTTATACTTCAGAGCGGTTAGTTGGTATTTACATTAAGGAGATTGTCCGGTTGCATGGAGTTCCGGTTTCTATTATTTTCGACAGAGGTACTCAGTTCACAACTCAGTTTTGGAGGGCCGTATAGAAAGGTATGGGTACTTATGTAGAGTTGAGCACTTGATTTCACCCTCAGACCGACGGGCAGTCGGCACGGACTATTCAGATATTGGAGGATATGTTACGGGCTTGTGTGATTGGTTTTGGTGGTTCATGGGATCAGTTTCTGCCATTAGCGGAGTTTGCATATAATAACAGCTATCAGTCCAGTATTCAGATGGCCCCGTATGAGGCTTTATATGGTAGGAGGTGTAGATCTCCGGTGGGTTGGTTCGAGCCTGGTGAGGCTAAGTTATTGGGCAAATATTTGATTCAGGATGCGTTGGAGAAGGTGAAATTGATTCAGGAGCGACTTCGCACGGCGCAGTCTAGACAAAAGAGTTATGTGGACCAGAAGGTGCGGGATGTGTCATTTATGGAAGGTGAGAAGGTACTGCTAAAAGTATCACCCATGAAGGG
>ML300019.1:0-18422 GCA_005239495.1 Nicotiana undulata | reverse complement strand
GTTTTGAGGTAAGTAATGTCTTTAAATCCTGTCCTGAGGGTATGAAACCCCCGACTATGCACCATTTCACGGATTTTGAGATAAAAAGGTGGAAACGTTGGAACATATTTTCTACTTAGGCGACTATTGAGTTGCGAAACCGATTTTTAAGCCTTTGCTTAAATAGTATTATTTTATTATGATATGAATTGGGATGTAAGCCGTGTTTGGGGCCTAGTGCCGACTTGTTTACCCCTTGGGGGATGTTTTTTACTATTTTCCTCACTGCTATGTTATGATTTTTCACTCAGTCTTTTCTGTGAAACTATTTTGACACTCAGAGTATTTTGATATTACTTCTTGAAAATGAAATACTGTTTTTGGGTCGAGAACCCGGTATATTTATGGCCTGAAGGGAAATTTGAGAGTGTCTGACTGAGTGAGGCTGCTGGCCTATATTTCTAGGATGATATGATATGAGAGAGGCTGAGGGCCTATATTGTGTGTGAATTATGCCATGCTGTGGCTTATTATTGCGCTTGGGCTGTAGGAGCCCCTTCGGAGTCTGAGTCCATTTCCAATGAGCGCCGGAGAGGTGATAAGGCTTCCAGACCTTATGTTACNATGTTCTGTGTGTTTATATTACTCAGACTGTGATTTATTTTCATTACTACTGAGTTGGCGTACTCATAGAGACTCCCTGTGCCTCTGTGCACAGATCCGGGTACTAGTTCGCAGCAGTAGCTGACGCAGTTGATAGCAGCATTTCACGGAATTTCGAGGTAGCTTTCCAGCGTCCACAACTTCTCCATTTCCCTTCCTTATTTAGTCTTAGCATTTGATTCGGAGACATATATTTAGTTTTAGCAGAGTTAGATCTATTTATTCTTAGATGCTTATGACTATTGACTCCAGTTCTTGAGAGGTTTGTTTAGAGTATTAAGGGGACGCTAAGACTTATTTATTATTAATTTTGATGTGGTTGCTTGCTTATTATTAAATTGTGAACTGTGATAATTGAATAAATGTGTAGTAAAGTGATGGTCGGCTATCCTAGTTCCACGATAGGCGCCATCACGGCCTGTTAGGATTTGGGGTCGTGACAATTTCATACTTGAGGTTCAATTAATTTTGCAGCCCATCGTTTGAGAATGTTAATTTCATTATAAAATATTCTTAGTATTACAAGTATGCAAATTGAACACACACACACACACACACACACACACACACATATATATATATATATATATATATTTAACTACCTCTTAATTTTCTGGAAAAGGAACGTGGGGGAGATGTGACTAATGCTGAGGTCTTTGCGGAGATCCACAAGAAGAAGAAGAAGGACGACACAAGAGAAGAATGGGTTGAATCGCGTGCTTCAGAGACATTTGTAATATCCCAACACCAACACTATATTATTTTTTCCTCTTGGTTTATTTTTTTTATACAACGTTTATTATTTTTATTTCAGGACAAATATCATATTGATCTTCATGCATGGAGACAGACTCAGCCGGCCCCGGAGAATATGACTGCAATTTGGACACGGGTGGCTGGTGGCGTGAATAAAGGTATAAATATTATGTAATTATCTATTTTGGTATTAGTTTGAAAGTTGCATATTTTTTTCTTACATCTTTTACTTTATTTTCTTATTTCTCGTGAAAATAACAAATATAGGTCGAGTCTAGAGGATAGGAGTAAAAACATCCTCCAATCATCCACCAGCAACATTAATCACTGGGGCATCAGTTTCCCAAGAAGACATGGAAGCTATGCGTCAAAAAGTGGATCAAATGTCACAAGAATTTCAAGCAACACAGGCTTTCATCCAAATTGGCTATTTGAATATTTTAGAGTTGAATTTAGAGGCATGCGTAATTTATGTTGTTTCATAGTTGGTTGTTTTATTAGTTGGTTGAATTGTTATAAATACAATTGTTTTTTTTGTAGTAAATATTGTATTTGGATTGTTATATTAGGTTTTTGGATTGTTATATCAGGTTTCTGTTTGGTTGTTAGGTATTTGGTTGGCTATTTTATTTGGCAGGTTGTGTAATTAGAAATACAACAGAATTCTACTTAAAAAATGCCCCAGATTGCGACTGATTTCAGTCGCAAATTTCACCAGGAATTACCTAGATTTGCAACTGATTTAGTCGCAAATTGAAAATTTCTAACAAAATTTGATTAGGATTTGTGACTGAATTACGATTGTTTCAATCAGAATAATTAATTAAAAATTATTTTTACTTTTTAATTTTTCGACGGTATAAATCGAAACTTTTAATTTATACCTATCTTTTTTAAATTCTGGTCAGCGACTGAATGAGTCGCTAAATTTATGACTGATTGAGTCATAAATGGCCTAATTTCAAATGTGCCCACATGTTTTAGTTTGTTAGTGAATCCGTCGCAAATTTCCAACTAATTCTGTCGCAAATATATTGCGACCATGTGTTTTCCGACTGACACTTTTCAGTCAAAAATCCGTCGGAAAAATACGATTTTCGACCGATTTGACGGTCGCAAGTCTGCTATTTTTAGTAGCGTTTAGATATTCAATTTTTTTAAATATTATACAATTATCATACCTAATTAAATTCGGTA
This sequence comes from Nicotiana undulata, assembly GCA_005239495.1. Taxonomy (NCBI): domain Eukaryota; kingdom Viridiplantae; phylum Streptophyta; class Magnoliopsida; order Solanales; family Solanaceae; genus Nicotiana; species Nicotiana undulata. The sequence goes on along the minus strand of ML300019.1, from coordinate 15,827 downwards.
TGATTCGATTTTCTTCTTTCGATTTTGGTTATTCGATTTGGTAACTTTGATTTGTTCAGCTTGAACATTAACTAAAGCATAGATTCATATACTATAATATTTCAATTAATTAAAGTAGTCACGCATACAAAATAAAATCGTTCTAAGCCGACAAAACTGCTGAAAAATTCTTTATCCATAACCAATAAGTATCAACACATAAAGAGAAAAAAGGCACATAACAAACTAAATTTGATCATTGAAAATAGTTTGTTACTTGCCTAGAGTTAAATGTTTCAATTTAGAGAATACAACAAGGACGACTAATACATAAACGTCAAAGAAAAGTATTGTATAACTTAGTATGTTATAATCCATAATATATATTGTGTAACTTAGTATTTATCTCAGTAGGTATCCGCTATTCGGTATTATTTTCTTAAATATCAATTACCATATCTAATACTGGAATTAGTTATGCTGTTATCATTTCTTATTGATTGTTTCTTATGTTGTATTAATCTTGAGATTATCAATTTTACTACTTTATCTTGGGATAACTTATCCTGAGATTACTATTCCACCGTTTGGCTGGTATAAGTTATCTTTGTACTATTTTTAATCTAGTGATAAGATATCCTAGGATTAGTAATCAAACAAGGGAAAGGCGGTACTAAATTTTACCCCAGGATTATTTTCACTTATCCATCATACCAGATGATTCCTAAGTGGGAAATAAGGTGGAAGACTAGGATTTTCATCCTGAGGATTCAAAAAATAAAAAATAAATAAACACGCAAAAACGTTATGGAAATTCAACATTTAAATATGTACATAAAACAAATATTAACATTATTGTCTCTACCCAAAATCCCAATCACGGTGCCGTAATGACGCTTAACATCCACTTGCTAGGCAAGCAAACATTACCAAAAAATTAACCAATTTTAACAACTTAAAAGCAGAATATTAATAAATAACGAATGAAATGCTCTGAAATACATATAATAAATCCATAAATAACGCGGTATATACAAATCATAGAATTCTTGAGTCAAAAGTAAATGAGCGATTAGAATACTACAAATATAGTCTGAAACGAAATACAATTGTTCGAAATAAGGTAAATAGTAAAACACGTCAAGAAATGGGACTTCAGGGACTGTGAACGTCGTGCATCTCTACCTTTAGTCTCCTGGATAGATCTGCGAGATCTGCATAGGAAGTGCAGAACTGTAGTATAAGTACAACCAACCCAATGTACTCAGTAAGTGTCGAACCTAATCTCGACGAGGTCGTGATGAGACTAAGACGAGATACCTACTAAAACCTATGCGATTATATACATACAACAACGAAATCGCAAATAAAGCATCAAAAGTAATTACAAGGTAGGTGCATATAGAAAGGGACATCAAGTAGAAAAAATAAGCAAAAGTCATAAACCTCCTTCAAAATGAGCATCAAAACCACCAACTCAAAGTCATATCTCAATTTTCAAGTCACGCAATAAAATCAAATAATTGCACGGTATCACCCTTCGTCCTTTTATTCCCATCCTCACCATATATCATAAATGCAAGTGCACGACATCACACTTCGTACTTTTACTCTCATCCTCAACATATAACATAAATAAGCATGTGCACGACATCGACTTTCGTGCTTTTAACCTCACGATCACTCAATCAATGATATCAATAGGAAAACGAGGCACGAGAACACCCTTCATGCTCTTCATTCTTCCTCACCAAACAATAACAACAATACAAACATTAAGCAAGGTGGGAAGCAAATACACTTCAACAATAGTTTTGGAATTCATTCGTCATACGAGAATCTTTCGACAATTATAGCCAACAATCAATTACAAGTTCTACATTCTCAACACCCAATATTGAATCAATTTAATATAAGAAATAACTTGAAAGCGACTAGTCAAAGAACAAGCGTTCAGTCTAAGTAATTAAATATATAGTAAATGAAATAACATGGTACAATTAAGGCAAATTTTACCGGCATGCTTATCCTATGGCCAATGCATATGCACTCGTCACCTCGCATATACGATGGCCCCAACATATAGTTCACATAGACGAATAGATTCGATTCAATATTAATTCTCTCAAATCAAAGTTAACCTCGACACTTACCTCTTTCCGCAACCAAATCAATAATCAACCACGGCTTTTCTTTTCGAACAAGCCTCAAAACCAACCGAAACTAGCAAATTATCATTCAAACAATTCAAAATAAACATTAGAAACTACCCAAGAATGAAAAAGGTTCAATTTTAATCATATTTGGTAAAGTCAACAAAATTCAACTCCCACGCTTGGTCAAAATTTGAGATTCGGACAAAACTCTGATTATCCATTCATCCCCGAGCCCAGTTATGTGATTTGTTTCGAAATTCGACCTCAATTTGAGGTCTAAATCTAATTTTGTAAAATTCCTAAATTATACCCAAAACCCCTAATTTCTACTTTGGATTCATGGGTTTGATATTAAAAATTCATGAAAAAGTAATTGAAATTGACTGAGAACTAGTTAAAGTTCCTTACCAATGAATTTGAGAAGAAAATGTTCTTCAAAAATTGCATCTAGAGAGCTTAGGGTTGAAAAATGGTGTAAAATGATCTAAGTCCCAATTTTCCAAATTTTAACTAGCTGCAGATGTCGCAATTGCGAACATGTTATCGCAATTGCGTGACCTTTATACCTGATGCATCAGAATTTTCCAACAATAGTTCAATAACACTCCAAACACATGGTAATAACATCACACACACACTCACTCACTCACTCACTCAAATAATCAAAATAACATCAAATGTCATGAATCGATCATCAAAACTCAAGGATTTCAACTTAAAAATCAACTTTTACGCCGAAATGTGCTCGGGTCACTCGGGACCCCAACTGAACATGCGTACAAGTCCAAAAATTCATACGAACCTACTAGAATCATCAAAACACCGATCCAAGATTGTTTATCTAAAACATTGACCGTGGTCAATTTTAGCCTCATTTTAAGAAAATCACATTTTTTAAAATTACATAAAAGCTTTCCGAAATGAGACACAGACCACACTCTCAAGTCATATAACATCAAATGAAGCGATGTGAGGTCTCGAAAAATAGAAATTAAGGCTAGTACTCAAAATGATCTATCGGGTCGTCACATTCTCCACCTCTAAAAGGAACCTTTGTCTTCGAACGGACATAAAAATATACCTAGACTAGTAAAGGTGCCGGTATCTACTCCACATATCAGGCTCAGAATCCCACGCAGTCTCTTCAATCGGCTAACCTCTCCACTACACCTTCACAGAAGAAAAACTCTTGGATCTCAACTTTCGAATCTGTCGGTCTAGAATAGCCATCGGCTCTTCCTCATAGGTCAAATTCTCATCAAGATACACCGTGCTGATGTCTAAAATATGTGACCTCTCATCATGGTACTTATGAATCACGGAGACATGAAATACCAGATGTACCTCTATTAGGCTAGGAGGCAACAGAAACCTATAAGCAACCTCCCCAACTCTCTCAAATATCTCAAACGACCCAATAAACCTCGGGCTCAACTCACCCTTCTTCCCAAACCTTATCACGCCCTTCATAGGCGACACTTGGAGAAAAACCTTCTCACTCACAATGTAAGACACTTTTTCAACTTTCAGGTCCGTATAACTCTTTTTTCGAGAATCAACTGTACGAAGTCGCTCCTAAATCACCTTAATCTTCTCCAATGCATCACAGACCAAGTTAGTGCCCAACAATCTAGCCTCTCTTGCATGCTGTACTCAGCTCGACCCGCGCTCCCAACTTACGTAGCACAACTCTCCAAAATTGTGATGTGAACTGCATACCTCAGTCAGAATAATGAAAATGGGCACGTCGTGTGATAACTAGTGATTTATACTACTATTTACTCCCATTTTCTTAAGTTTTGAGGCAACAATTGGCTTAATTAACCCCACATTTTGATGCAAGTTGTTTGAATTGCAGGAATTGAGTCGATTTGTAAATATTGATCCAAAATGATCTCGAAAGGAGCAAAACTTGCAGAGTCCCTGAACCCAGCAGAAACGCTGCAGCACTCACTTTTCCACTGCAACGTTTGTCACTTCGATGCAGCGGATTTCTGTCTGCATCCCCGCTGGCCAAACTTCAGATAGTGTTTTATTTAGGGCTATCCAAAGTGCGGTCCACACTATTTTTCCTCTGCAACATCTATTTATCCGTCGGATGCGTTTGAGAAACTTCAGAGAGTTGGCAGCATAGGGGATTTATGATTCCGCGGTCAGCGGTATTATTCCGCTGCCGCGTCCCAGCCACCGCTGCAACATTTTACTTTTCCGCTGGGCGCGGAATGGAAGACTCGGAGAACTACAAAGTCCAAATCCGCTGCAGCGGTCATTAATCCGCTGCAGCGGAAGTCTATTCACCGCGACGCTCAGAAATACGCTGGGAATGGATTCTCCGTAAGGGCAATTTTTTCTAGTATTTTCAGCCATGTATAAATAGATCTTTTTCTCATTTTTTAGGGTATCAGCCATTTGGAGAACACGTGAATAGTGCTTTTTGACTATTTTGAGTAATTTTAGCTTAGCTTTAACCATAGTTCTTCAATTATTATCTTGTATTTTACATTTATGAGCTTAATTTCATCGGGGGTAGTCATTTGTATATAACTTTGTATGACTTTTATCTTCTATTTTTTTTGTATTTCCTCCCTTTCCTTTTTTATTTGTATTTTTTTTATCATTGCTTCCATTGAATTCCGTGTTCTATAACGAAAAAACCTCCTATTTTATTGATCCTCGAAATATAAAATTCGGGCATTTCCTTCAATTGGGTGGTTTTCCGTTTTTCATTGGAACTCTACTAAAACTAAAAAAGAAATCAAGTTTGCTTATCTCACTTAACTTGATTGAATCCATTATGTATTAAATAAATCTAAGTAAATTGTAGTTTTGTTTTCCACTTAATTTATTCTCCCATCTATACTTTTTTTCTACTTGTGTTTCTTCTTCAAATATGAGTAGCTAGACCCTCAAGCTAGGGTTGTGGCTCAACCCTAGTGTAGGTAATTAATGGGTTTTCAATTTTAGGATGATTATGTGTATGGGTGTTTGGTATTTAGCTTAATTTGTGCATAAATCTCAGATTTAGTGGTTGCAAACACTATTTCAAGCCTTAATGACTAGGGTCACTCTTGAGAAAGAGGACCCAAGTCTAGGTAGTTGAGCTAACAAGGTAGTGGGGCAAACTCAAGAGATTGACAGCCCCATTAAAAGGGTGAATGCTAGAGATAGATACACCCGACTTGAGCCAATTCATGTGCATAAATGAAAACACCTAATTATGCTTGAGAAAGCCAAATTGGGCAAAGTCACCCATATTATGGAGAGGTAGTGGGTGAGAAACTTTACATGAGGTTATTCCTTTCACCCACATTTCACAAGTTCATCCTAAATTTTAGATCCGTTAGTCACTCACCTAGGAGGAAGTTACAGCCTTAGTCCCTTTATCAACTGAGAAAATCTACAAAAAGATATTAGTTAGCTAGTTCATAGTTTCATTTAGACAATCATAGTATAATTACAACAACCTTTTTATGATAAGTGTAATTAAGAGCATGATACGCCACTAGATCATTTAGACACTCAACTCCCACATTCTTAGCTCCATGTGGAAATCGATCCCGACCCTTCGGGTAAAAGTTGCATCGACCCCTTCCTTGCTACTATTTAGTGGTATAGGCAGGAGCTAATCATAGTGCATGCGGATAATCTCCCAGATGTAATTCTAAGCCAACTGCTCTGAAGAATAGAAAGTCATCATCGGAATAAAGTGTGCGGACTTAGTCAATCGATCCATAATAACCCAAACTGCATCATATTTTCTCAAGATTCATGATAAGTCTACCACAAAATTCATAGTGATGCGCTCCCACTTCCACTCTGGTATCTCTAACCTCTAAGTCAACCCACCCGATTTCTGATACTCGTACTTCGCCTGTTGACAATCCAAACAGCGAGAGATATGACTGACAATATCTTTCTTCATCCTCCACCACCAACTATGTTGTTTCAAGCCACAATACAGCTATGTGACACTTGGTGAATGGAATAGCGTGAAATGTGAGCCTCTTCAACGATCAACTCTCTCATCTTATCAACATTCAAAATACAAATCCGACCCTGAGGCCGCATTACACCATCGTCTCCAATCACAAGCTCCTTGGTACCTCCCCGCTGCATCGTGTCCTTCAACACCAACAAGTGTGGATCATCAAACTGGCGAGCCTTGATGCGCTCCAACAATGATGATTGTGCCACAATCCAAGAAAAAACCCGACTAGGCTTCGAAACATACAACCTCGTGAACCGATTGGCCAAGGCATGAACATCCATGTCTAATGGCCTCTACACTGCCGCTAAATATGCCAAACTGCCCATGCTCTCAGCTTTCCTACTCAATGCATCGACCATTATGTTGGCCTTCCCTGGATGATATAGTGTGGTAGTACCATATTCTTTCGAAAACTCTAACCTTCTCCGCTGCAGAAAATTAAGGTCCTTATGCTTGAACAGATGTTGGAGACTCCGATGATGTCGTATAGATAGTTCCTCCAAATCTTCAACTCGTGAACAATGGCTGCCAACTCCAATAATACACAAGGGTAATTCTTCTCATGAATCTCCAACTGACAAGATATGTAGGCAATCACCCTACCGTCCTGCATCAACACAACGCCAAGGCCAATGCGCGATGCATCACAATACACAGTGTATTATTCCGAACTTGTAGGAAACACCAACACTGGAGATATAGCAAATGCAATCTTGAGATTTTGAAAGCTCACCTCACACTCGTCGGACCATCTGAAATGATCACCCTTTTGGGTCAACTTGGTCAATTGGGATGAGATATATGAAAACCCCTCCATGAACTGGTGATAATAACCTGCCAAACCCAAGAAGCTCCAAATCTCTATAGCTGAAGTAGGTATAGGACAGTTCTGATTTGCCTCAATCTTCTTTGGATCTACCTTAATGCCCTTAGAAGATACTATATGCCCCAAAAAGGCAATCCAGTTTAACAAGAACACACACTCCGAAAACTTGGCATATAGCTGATGATTCTTCAAAGTCTGAAGTACGATGCAGAAATGTTGCTCATGCTCCTCTCGACTGCGAAAGTAAAACAAGATATCTTCAATGAATACGATCACAAATGAATCCAGATAAGGCTTGACCACCCAATTCTTCTAATCCATAAAGGTTGCTGGGGCATTATTCAAGCCAAATGACATCACTAAGATCTCTTAGTGACCATACCGAGTCCGAAAAGCTGTCTTAGTGACATCCGAGGCCCTAATATTCACCAGATGGTAGCCCAACCTCAAATCAATCTTCTAAAACACCTTGGCACCCTAAAGCTAGTCAAATAATTCATCAATCCTCGGCAACAAATACTTGTTCTTCATAGTGACTTTGTTCAACTGACGATAGTCTATGCACATACTTATCGATTTGTCCTTTTTCTTCACAAACAACACCGGTGCACCCAAAGATGAGACACTGGATCTAATGAATCCCTTGTCAAGCAAATCCTGCAACTGATCTGTCAATTCTTTCAGTTCACCTGGGACCACACAGTATGGTGGAATAGAAATGGGTTGAGTTCCCTGAATCAAGTCAATGCAAAAATGGATATCTCAGTCAGGTGGCATACCTGACAAATCTGTACAAAGCACCTCTAGCCTCGCCACCAGAATTGAATCTATGGAAGGAACCTCCGCACTAGAATCGTATATATAAGCCAAATATGCCAAACATCTCTTCTCGACCATATGTCGAGCCATCACATATGAAATGACCCTACTAGTGGAGTGATAAGGAGTCTCTCTCCACTCCAATCGAGGCAATCACAACATGGCTAACGTCACATTCTTGGTATGAAAATATAAGAAAGCATAAAAAGATGACAACCAATCCATGCCCAAAATCCACATCAAAATACACCATATTAAGTAATAGAAGTTAAACCCTAGTCCCATAGCTCCCAATAGTGACCAAATATAAACGACATACCAGTTTTTGAACAGAACTTTGATAGGCGAGAGGTGTTAGCACAACGAGGTGTGAAGCGATCTCATACTAAACGAAATGACATTTCGGTCCACCACAATAGAATCCCCAACGGGCGTAGACACATAAACATGAGCACTCAAAGAATCACGAGACATATCCAAATATGAATCAAAATATGATGACACATGCGAATAAGTGGAACCCGGGTAAAATAATACTGAAGCATGTCTATGGAAAACCGGAACAATACATGTGATGATCGCATCAAATGACTCCGCCTTAGGTCTACCTGGAAATGCATAGCAACGGGGCTGCGCCTCACCAATCTGACTTCAACCTCTTAGACAACCTCTCACTGGATGGCCTCCACCTCTGGTTTCTTGACCCCTACCCCTATCTGACTAGGCAGGTGGCAGAGCAACTGGTGCCAGAACCATGACACGAGTACTTGATGTGGCATGATGATATGTGACCTAGGGCAAACCCTCGCGGCGTGAGTCAGGTCTCCAAAAGTATTACAAGCCCTGTCTCATGTGACTGCTGAACTTGGAACTGGCCTTGTCGACCTTAATAACCACCTTGATAACTCAAATTGGAGGAGCACTAACCGGAGCTGAGGGTGCACTATGTGCTAGATGCTCAGAACAGTCCACAAGCATTGTGGGTTCCTGAGGCACCATGTGATACCATAAGCACGGACTGAAACAACCTCATAGGATAACCTCATAGGATGGTCTCTACCAAAAGAACCCCTGCCTCCAAATGAGGCACCACTGAAACCACCAAACTGACGAGGCCACTTCTCAGATATCGCCTATCTACCCTGGCCACGAAACCTCTCGATCCGCTTAGTGAACTCCACAACCCGCGTAAAAGAAATATCATCCTCAGTCTCTTTGGCCATCTATAGCCTGATGCCTTAAGTAAGGATATCAATGAACTAGGGAAAAACCTGAGGTCACTACTAGAACCATGGCACGAGTACCATGTTGCTCAGTGACCTGTTGTGGCAGATTGCTTTGTGACCTAGGGCATGACCTCGTGACGTGACTCGAGTCCCCACAACTATAACAAGCCCTCGACTGATGTGACTCATGAACTTGGAACTTGCCTTGTCGACCTGAATAACCACCCTTTTAACTCGAAATGGGAGGTGAACTAACTAGAACTGAGGCTGCACTGTATACTAGCTACTCGGAACGAGGTCCATAAGCAATAGAGCTGCCTGAGGTACCATGTGTTACTTGAAGCGCTGACTAAAACAACCTGATAGGATGGTCTTTACCAAAATAACCCCTACCTCCAGACGAGGTACCACTGAAACCACTAAACTGACGAGGCCTCTTATCAGATATCGCCTCTTTACCCTGGCCATGAAACCTCTCGATCTGCCTAGCAATCTCCACAACCCGAGTAAAAGAAATATCATCCTCAGTCTCTCTAGCCATCTGTAGCCTGATGCCGTAAGTAAGGACATCTATAAAACTCCAGTCTCTCTGCCTCTATGTAGGGATCAAGATAATTGCATTGCGTGATAAGTCCACAGATCTGGTCTCATACTAGGTAATGGCCATGCTACCCAGCTGGAGGCGCTCAAACAAACTGCGAAATCCTCTCTCTAGCTGAAGAGGATGAACTTCTCGAACTGAGCTTGTGAGAGGAGGTGAACCTGCTGGTGTACCCTAAACATACTCTTGCCATCTCTTCTTGGCGGATCCATGCATCTGAAACTGCGAAGTCAACTCCATTGAACTCCACTATACCCATATTGCGCAATGCCTCATGGTAACGGTCCAAGAAATCATGGGGGTCCTCAGAATGTGTACCACCAAAGAGAGTGGGAAAAAACTTGGTGAAATTGTCCAACCCCTTCAGCCCCTCAGACGACATCATAGGTCCCTTCTTGGATTGTGCAACAATAGCAGGCTGAACTGCTCCAACTGACGAAATTGTCAGAGTCTAATATTCGTGATCCATCTACTCTGGAGTGTGAGTAGCAGGAGTCTATGCTCCTCCCCCATCCTGAGAGATGGTTGGTCCATAGGGAACACACCAGCCTGGTCCACACTCTCTATAAGGCCCACCAGGTGGAGAAGGGCGTCGTGAAGTACTGGGTTAGCAATGAACCCCTCTGGGACCTGAATTGGTCCAACTGGCATGGTCTAAATAGGGACCTCCTCATCCTGCTCAATCTAAGGCTCTGCAATAAGTGCTTCTGCACGTGCTCGAGGATGAGCTCTACCTGATATTCGTCTTAAATCATATATATTTATATACATATTGCTTCGTATTTTACTCTTGTTCTGCATATTTTGAATATGTAATGTAATAATTTGTGCTAATTCATGGTATTTTTATGTGTACGAATCATACGAAGGAAATGTGGGACGAAGGTGAATGATTTAAAGCAAAAATGGGACGAAATGGAAAAAATGCCACAAAGTAGCGCCCAGGCTAGCGTGGGGTGCTACCTGTGGCGCAGAAATCAGACCTCAAAATATCCCAGCGCCAGGGCTAGCACCCCACGCTACCCTGGGCACTAGAGACGGGAACTTATCCTATTCGTCCGGGACTTAGTTATTTCGACCCAAGACACCCCAACTCGTATAAAAACAAGTCTAAACCTATTTTGGAGGGGGAGACACCACTTTGAAAGAAAAACACATGCAGGTAACACTCTGGAGAAAAGAATTCATCGGTTCTTCCATTCTTCATCTAGTATTCATAACTTTTATGTTATAAATCATATTTTGATTATTGTTATGAACATGAGTGGCTAAGAACCTTATTATTCTGGGATTATGGGTCGTTCTTCACTATTGTAATTTGACGGTTCATTGTTTTTCTTGATTTTATCATATCAATTTTTTTATTCAATCTTGCACTTAATTATTCTATTACGTAGGTAACAACAGAGTACTATCTACGAATTTATGGTTGAACTCGAAAAGGGAACTATATATTGCATATAAGATTGGATACACATGCAGAAAATACACATGCATTCTTGTGTATTTCTTGACTAGGATAGACATATTCTAGTTGCCTTATTATTATTGCAGGAAATGCACATGCATTCTTGTCAAGTTTGATTCTATAGACATATAGTCTTAGGTTGGCTTGAATAGGCGAGCGAAGCATCGAAAGAACTTCATGAGCATAATAAACCCTACTAATCAGCAAATTAGATAAGTCAAGTGATTACATCAACCCAAAAAACGTAATAGGATAGACGTGAATCCCATAGCCCTGAAATATCCCCATCTCATTGAATTCTTTCTAAGTGTTAGTTTGCGCTACTTACGATCTTGTTTTCTTGCTTGCTTATCAGTTCGTAATAATTTAGTTATAAAATCACAATTATATTTTCCACACTCACTTTAGTAATAAATTTATAAATATCTTTGATTGGACAATAGTTGATCATAAGTTCTCGCGGGAACGATACTTTCTTATCACTTTATTACTTGTCAACCGCGTATACTTGCGTGTGCGTTTGGACCCAACATGTTTTTGGCATTGTTGCCGGGGATATAGAAATTAGCTACTTGTCTGAAATAAGCTTTTGATTATTTTTTTCGAGATTTAATGTGTTTTTTGTTTCTTACTCTACAAGTGTTCGTATTTAATGCTAAGAAGAAGTAACCGTTTGAACAATCTTCCGCCTTTTGATCCTGAACCTGAAAGACTCCTCCACGGGTTAAGGAGGGAGGCAGAAGCAAGGGATAGAACTGCAGAGTTGGGCATTGTAGTCCAACCATTGCCAATTGAAATGGTAGAGAACTATGAGAGATCGATGATTGAGGCCGCAAGGCCTAGTCTCGCAAATATGACTGAGGCTATCGTGAAGCCTTACATAACTGGGCACTCTGACCTGAACAGTACATGGTGCAACTGATCCAATCCACTGGGAAATTTGTGTGTTATCGAGTGAAGATCCGCCGGAGGCACATACAATTTTTTTGGATATTACGGATACATACAACTATCCAAACGTCCCCAAGGACTAGGGATGTACATGGACCGGGTTGGTTAAGATTTTATTAAAACAAAACCAAACAAACTATATCAGTTTGTATTGGTTCGGCTTTGTCTATTTTTTCGGGGTTTTTTTGTTAATTAAATACCATTTCAATCTTACTTTGTTAAATTTTTGATAAAGTAAATATATGTTTAGTACAAATTTAAAAAATTGACAAACATATAATCTATTAAAATATTTTAATGGGATAATTTACTTAGTAACACATGTTAGTTTTTTAGTCATCTGACAATAATTTTTTGTTGATATACACTTTCAAGGTTCACAAAATTTAGTAATTAAACATAAAAGATAATATGATATCTAAATAATAATTACCACTTCAAATTCGAAAAGATATAAGAATTTAATATATCTTGACATATGAATATGGAAGAACAAGGAGATTGACGTTTTTCAGTAACACTTAATAAGAAAGTGATCATACAACCCACTATTTAAGGTAAATAAATATGGAGCACTTCATATTATATTAAATATTATATCCGGTAAGAGAATCCCAAATATTTCTAGACATTTTTAAAGAGAATCTCATATAGAATATTTTATATATATATCGATTTGGTTCGGTTTTTTTTTACTAAATACCAACCCAAATCAAACCAAACCTAGCCGGGTTTCTTTATCGGCTTGGTTTGACTTTTTGATTTGGTGCGATTTCTCAATTCGGTTTGTACACCCCTACCAAGGACTGCATTAGACTGTCCTTGTTTCCCTAAATATTAGGGGAAGCAAAGTAGTGGTTCAATAAAGAGCCAACAAACTCAATCCAAACATGGGATGATCTAGCACAGAAATTCCTTATCAAATTCTTTCCCACAATGAAAACAAAGTCACTAAGAAGCCTAATTCTAGGGTTTCAACAAAAATATGATGAGACTCTACGTCAAGACTGGGATAGATATAAAAAGCTACTCAGAGATTAACCAGATCACTCTCAGACTGATGAAGTCCTGGGTCATACTTTTGTTGATGGGTTAGACGAAGAATCCAAGATGAATCTTGATTCATCTTGTGGAGGTAGTTTCATGGCTAGGCCGTACATTGAAATCCAAATCCCTTTGAACAATTTCACGGCTAACGATAACAATTGGCAAGGTAAAGGTGAACTAAGAAGGATGGTAAAACACAAAGCATCAGGTACACTCGAACTGGATGAGGTGTTAGCCGTGCTAGCATAAATTTCTAAACTAACCAATCACGTGTCTAAGATGGTAATGGGTCAAGGGCATCAGATGCATCATATTCAAAGGATGGCCATATATTGTGAAATTTGTGGAGAAGGTCACACGAGTGACCAATGTCTGGTGAATCCAGAATCTATTTATTATGTGGGCGAGCAGAGTAGAGGTTCATTGAACCAAAATACATAATATGGGTATACTTATAATCCCAACAGGAGAAACCACCCGAATTTGTCATGGGGTGGAAATCATTGTAACGACACTACCGGTTATTTTGAGAATTTAATTTTCATTCAGTGGGAAGAGGTCTTGAACAACTTCATGTGGTGATTTTGGACTTAGGCATGCGTCCGGAACTGCATTTGGAGGTCCATAGGGTAATTTAAAGCATTTCGGCAAAAAGTTAAAGTTGGAAAGTGGAAAGGTTTGACCAATAGTTGAATTTGCTGATATCGGGTACGGAATGCGATTCTGAGAGTTGAAACAGCTCTGTTATATTACTAGGGACTTGTCTGCAAATTTGGCATCATTTTGGGTAGATTTGATAGGTTTCGGCGTGAGTTGTAGAAGTCGGAAGAATTGAAAGTTCATAAGTTCGATTCATGGTGCGATTCATGGTTTCGTCGATGTTTGATGTGATTTGTGGCCCCGAGCGAGTCCGTGTTAGGTTATAGAACTTGTTTGTGCATTTAGACAGGGCCTTGGGGGGCCTCGGGTGTGTTTTAGGTGGGTTTCGGTCTAGTTTCTCCTATTTTTGGATTGATGGTTTCTGGTGTCTGGTGTTCTCTTTCGCGATCACGTAGCTCCAGTCGCGATCGCGTAGTGTTCTGTTGATCTGCCCCTTTTTTTCTTAATCGTGTTCGCATAGTTCCGTTCGTGATCATGAAGGTCTGCCTTCTTCTTCTTCTTCTTCTTCTTCTTCGCGTTCACATCTGTTCCCTCGTGTTCGCGTAGTGGAAATTAGGAGGTGGGGGTTGTTGACTATTTCTTTTTCGCGTTCGCGTCATTTGTCACGTGTTCGCATAAGCTCTGTTTCTTATTCATCGCATTCGCGTCCCACAGCTCGCGTTCGGGAAGGGTCTTCTTGGCAGCCTCATTCTTTCTTCTTCGCGAACGCGATGTATAGTCATCTGGGCAGAATATAAGTTTTCCAAATCGAGGGTTAGGCCATTTTCACCATATTCTGAATTGTAGAGCTCTGTTTTGAGCGATTTCTTGTGGGATTTTAAAACAAATCTATTGGGTAAGTGTTCTTCACCTAGTATTTAATATATTCCATGCTTTTATCTTTATTTTTATCATTTAATTTGTGTTTTGAGTTGAGGAAAATCTTGGTTTTTTAAGAAAGGTTTCAAACTGAAACATCGTGATTTGAGGGACAAAGTGGTATCAATAGTTGATAATTTTAATATGGTTAAACTCGTATCAGAATGGGTGTTCGAGTTTTGTAAAATTTGTTGGATTCCGAGGTGTGAGCTCGGGGGTCGAGTTTTGGGTTAATTTTTAGATTCTTATAAAGATTGAGACTTTAAGATCCAAAATAGTTTCTTATGAGTTTTATTTGTGCTTTGAAGTTATTTCGGTTAGATTTGAGCCGCCCGGAGATCCTTTTCCTTGAGAAGTTCATTTTTGAGTACCGGGTTGTCTTTTTTAAGGTAAGTATCTTGCCTAACCTTGTGGGGGAAACTACCCCGTAGGATTTGAGTGTTCTATGTTGTTTGTAGTCCACGTACGTGAGGTGACAAGTACGTGCTTGGACTTATATTTTGGAAATTGGCCTTTTAGGATTTCCTAGGTTCTTGTATTCATTGAAAATGTAGTTGTTCTTGTATGATTACGTTCCTTAATTACTCGTTTTACCTCTATCTGCTTAATTAGAATTAATTGCTTCATGATTCACCATTACTGATATTTGATTCATATGTGCCTCGATTGAGACTGTTATTTCTTCCATTGCCATGTTTCCTTCTCCCTAATTGCTTATCCTTATTTGAAGTTGTAGTTATTCCTGTTTGTAAATGCCCTCCCTTATTTGAAGTTATAGTGATCTTCTCGCTGCCTACCCTTAGTTGAATTTGTTGTACCTCTCCCGTAATTGTCCAACCTTAGAATAAGCTTAGATATTTTATGCCTTAGTGGACTTACCCTTATTTGGAATTATTGGACTCGTGTTAGTTTCTTGTTGTTGAACCTTACAGTGTGGGACTATTGTTACATGTTATTTTCTTCCTTGTTGAGTTGTTCTTATCATGCCTATTTTTCCTTATTGTGGTTATGATTAACTAGTTTTACCTTTTCTTGTGATCGAAGGTTCTTGAGTTGATTTATTGACCGTATCTTGTATTTTTGTCATTGTTGATGTTGTATTTGCTGTGGTGATGCACGAGATTTCTGCCGTGCGGTTGTGGTTATTATGATGCACGAGGTTTCTGTCGTGCAGTTGTTTATATTGGGATTTGCACGAGGTTTCTGTCGTGCCGTGATTACTATTGATATTGCACATGCGGCGTGATA
>ML300018.1:24030-78081 GCA_005239495.1 Nicotiana undulata | reverse complement strand
ACCTCTCATCTCTCTCTATCGGCCCTCTCTCTCTACTCTCTCTAGAATCTTCCGGCTCTT
Organism: Nicotiana undulata; assembly: GCA_005239495.1. NCBI lineage: Eukaryota > Viridiplantae > Streptophyta > Magnoliopsida > Solanales > Solanaceae > Nicotiana > Nicotiana undulata. Next base: position 78,021 of record ML300018.1, on the reverse strand, counting down.
TACATTTTCCGATGGCCTCAGCCTTCATCTCCGGCCAATCCCAGGCTCATCCCTTCAACCACCGACCACCATGAAGCTATGTTCTCATCACCTTGTCTCTGAGACCCTTTTAGACTTCAACCATGCCAGAACGGCCATGGAGGCTCCTGCCTGGGTATTTTCAGCCTTCTCCGGCGAGGATCAACCCGGTGGTGTTCCGGCTACCACCCTCTCTGAGTATTACACCGGGTTTTTCAGTTATCTATGGGTTCTCTCTGAAACCCTGGTTCTGACCTTTCAACTTCTCTTAAGATCTGCATTTATCTCAGTGATTTTCATCTACATTTCTTAAAAAACCTGGTATTCTTCGAATGATTTTTGTTTTCTAAGAACTAGGGTTCTTCGAACCCCTCTTAAACAATTTTAAACCCTGATTCCTTTGTTATATTTTTTACGATTCTTCTTATGTTCGCTTCTTTATTTGATGTTTTTCTACTTTGTTTGATTCTATGCTGAAACCCTAAATCCTTAATCGAAACCTAGTTTCTGATTTTTTGCTTTCGATCTCTATGCTTACTTGTTCGACATGCTTACATGTCTTTCATGAGTGTTCTGGGTTTCGTCTGTGGGCTATGTGCTTTGTGTTTCCTGCTAGGGTTTGACTGATTTTGCTCGATACCTGTTATTTATCGAGTCTGATTGCTCGATATTAATTGTTCACATGATTGTTACACTGATTCTCTGTAATTACTCGTGATATATGCCCTATGACTATGATTTAGAAATTCTTCCTTATTTATGTGATACTTTCCTTGTTTACTACTGATTCTCTGTGATTTTCAAGCGTATCTCCTTGAACCTATTTTCAGAATTCAAAATTAGTATGCTGCCCTATTTTTATGTTAATACAGACTTCCTTAATTGTATGTTATAGCCTTAATACATGATTTATACTTTATTACTTTTATTATAGTAAAATCAGTTTTGCAATGATTCCTTTTCCTTATTTAGCTTTGATTGTGTCCGTTTGATCTTGATTCCTTAATCAAGGGAGTCCATATCCCTAATAGATACTAATTGAACATTATTCCCATACTTGTGTTAAGCCATTGTTCCTTGCCTTATTTGTTTACTCGTTTTCAGCATTATAAGTACTCCCTTCTCTTTTGCATAACAGACAGACTAACATTGGGCAGTCGAACATTTGCTCAATTCTCTATAGAATACTCTCTTGTGTTCTGCTTCTTGGCTCTCTCTCTTGTCTTTATTGTTACTCTTTGCTGCTTACTATTAGCCGGCTGCTAAGCCAAGGCTAATATTGTGCTATTCACTACCCTACTGCTTCTCTTTGGTTGCATAACTGGTATGCTTCTAGTATTCCAAGCAACATGCTTCAATATTATTTAAATTTCCTATCGCTCCTATTATGCTTCTATTTGTGTTTCTATTGCCTGATATGTCACTAGCATGCCTAATCCCTTATATGACCTCTCTTCTTCTTCTAGTTTAACTTAATCCTGTGTTGTTTTCTGTAGCTTATCATGTCCTATACTGTAGTTGTTCCCCATTCCTCCTATATGCTTATTATCCCCTATATGTTTGTGTAGCAGTTGTGGACTATTTGGTATCTCTATGGGTTGAATCTGTACCTAAACTTATTACATATTATCACCCTTATTTGCCCCCTGAACCCCTTTCCCTGTTTGTGGTTGTTCCTTGGTATCCTGCTGAGTTAGGACTCTTTTTTGTTTTAACATTAGTCTTTATGTGTTTTCCCTGAAACTATGTGACTTCAAAACTTCTTTTCAAACTCAAAACTCCTTTTCAAAAGCACTTTAACAATTCCTAAACCCTTAGGTTCTACCCTCCCCAGTGTGAGCATTGCTTAGGGGATGATGAGTTCCCTCTGAACCATGAGACACTTAGGTAGGGCACTCTACACTGCACTTGTGTAACTGTCGATATTTCTGGGTGCTGGTATTTGCCAGGGCCCCCATTTAGGCCCTTTGGGAGCTTTGTCGTACCAAGGTTGGATAAGGGTGTGAAGTTAAAACGGGTGAGGCTGGAAGATTGGGCCTATGTGAAGGCTCCCTATAGAGTAACTTCTTGTTTTCTTTCAATTACTGTAATTCATTCGATATTTGGGCTGTAATAACTTGTAAACAGACCGCTGGGGCTATATAGTGAAATGGGTGGGGGAATATGCATGTTTAGCTTCCATAATGGGTAGAGAACATGTTCATAGGATTTATTTACCTATTTTTGCAATAGAACAACCCGTTTAGGACATGCACTGCATATCTTAGAAATCCTGTTTTTTAGGTCTTTCACTTTCAGCATGTCATTCATTCCTCTCATGATCCCGATCAATTAATAATGAACAAATAAACTGTCATTTTTCATATTCATGGCATTCTAGAAACCATGTTATTAGGAACCCTTTGTGCATTAGATATCCTGTTGCTAGGACTATACTTGTTCGAGTTTCAATCGCTAAACCACTACTTAGCATGCTTAATCTAATAAAATCTGGCCAATTCGTTTAAAACAAACTTTTCTGCAAACATGTTTAAAATCAGAGTCTGAGCATGTATGTCACCCTTAAAACAATTAGCTAAATGTTAAGACGCCTAGGCAAGCCTTAGGTTTAACACGTAATTGAATCGAATCTACCAGACCTCTATTAATCTGCCCTTTGTAAATTCATAAACTTTGATGTTCCTGCCCCTTTCCTGGAAATCTGTTCTGTTTGTCTAACTCTTGTATTTCGCTTTAAAAACAACGCTTAAACAGTTCACTTTCTTGTTCCTCAATAACTGATTTCTAAATTCTGATCTAGCTCCAAACTGTTAAGTTTTAAATCTGATGTATTACTCCTAAAGTCTTTTCTGAACTATTTTTCTAAGCAGTCTTACAAATTACTGAATTTTCAGTCCATTACTGGATTTTCGAATTTCAAATAACTAATGTACCTCTGCTCAATTTGCTGCTTTCCAAAAGTATTCTGAGTAACTGTATGCTCCTGAGCTAAAAAATGCTTTTGATACCTGTATTCCTGCAATTACTATTTTAAATACTTCAGTTTTAACTCGTTCAGATTTGAACTTAAACTACTGCTCTTTTACTAAAATTCCCTTGTCTTGAAACTTCCCTTTCTGAGACTTTAATTGTGTCTGAGACGTGCCAATCATATGTCTACTTGTGGAGGTATCTATGAGCCTTTATTTGTCCCTATGTGTTCCCCATATGTGCAGTCCAACTTGTTTTTTTATGTCGCTTAGTATTTTGACCTTTAAACCTAAGGGTTCAACCTAGTACTCGCCTTGTAGGAATAGTAGTCCTAAACACCCTCCAGGACTGATAGGATGGGACTGGTAATAGAATGCAATAAGCATTCGTGACTAACACACGCGTTTTAAATAACCTTACGGGGTGGGAAGGGTAGAATACGGATATGATGACCGGTGCGCTAATACCACATGTAGCCGCCTCCTCGAGGTGAGACATACCGGGTATTGCATTGAAGTGATCCGTATTACTTTAAACCTAGGACACTTCTTTACAAATGTTTATGCTATTCAAAACCTTTAAAGATTTTCATACTTGTTTTAAATCCCCTCATATGTGAACCTTATTTGTTACTTGCTCACCGTCCAAATTCACAAAACTTATTGGCTGGGACCCACATTTGTGGATCCTGCGGGGTGCCTAACACCTTCCCCTTGGGATAATATCAAGCCCTTACCCGTTCTCTGGTAATGCAAACTAGTCTATGAGTTATCAACTCTAGGTGCCCTAACGCATCGTTAAATCGTTAGGTGGCGACTCTTCCTTTTCTTTTAAAGGAGTTGTCCATAATGTCTTAACCCGATCTCTCCGTACCTAAACCGTGCGATAGAAAAAGGGGGACGCGACAATCGGTCCCTTTGAGATTCTTGAGAAGGTAGGAGAGGTGGCCTACAGACTTGCTTTGCCACCGAGTTTATCAGCTGTGCATCCGGTGTTTCATGTGTCTATGCTTCGGAAGTATCTTGCCGATCCATCTCATGTGCTAGACTTCAACAGTGTCTATTTGGACAAGGATTTGAGTTATATGGAGGAGCTGGTAGCCATATTAGACCGGCAGGTTCGGAAATTAAGATCGAAGAGTTATCCATCGGTCCCTGTTCAGTGGAGAGTTATTCTTCGGTCCGAGTCCGATATGCGGAGCCGATATCCCAATTTTCCCCCCGATTCAGGTACCTTTCTATGTCCGTTCGAGGACGAACGCTTGTTTTAGAGGTGGAGATTGTGATGAACCAAAAGGTCATCCCATGTATTTCTAGTTAATTCTGTGTTCCGAGGTCATAAAAACCTCCTTCTATCTTTCCTCGATTTACGTGCGCAGCCTGGGCATATAGTTAGGAAGCCTTTATGTGAAAAGCTGAGAAAAATGATAGATTTGTTTTTGAAATTTGAATTAAGTTGACTTTGGTCAATATTTTTGGTAAACGGACCCGGACCCATGATTTGACGATCCCGGAGGGTCTGTAGGAAAATATGGGACTTGGGCATATGCCCGAAATCGAATTCCGAGGTCCCTAGCTGAGAAATGAATTTTGGAAAGAAATTATTTTCTGAAAATATAAAGGATTTTTGAAAGTTTGATTATATGTGAATTTTGTGGTATCGGGCCTGTATTTTAGTTTCTGAGCCCGGTACAGGTTCGATATAATATTCATGACATGTCTGTAAAGTTTGGTAAGAAACGGAAGTCATTTGATATGATTCAGACTCGTAGATGCAAAGTTTGATGTTTTAGAAGTTCTGGAAATTTTCATTGTTATTTATTGCATTATAGCTTGAATTTCACTTTGGTGGTTGTTCATTTGATGGAAATTATTTGTTGTGAATACTGTTGAGTACTTGTTTCGGTTGAGGAATATTTGTAATATTATGTACTTGAGTGAGATTGGTTATAGCTGTGTCCCTTGCCCGGACGGTGATATTTCTACTGTAGTTCCCTTGCCGGGGTGTTGTTATTTATTGTTATGGATGAGGAAGAGTGTAAATCACGAAGGGTGATGCCGTGTATTATTTATTGTGAGGATGAGAGTGTAAAAGCACGAAAGGTGATGCCGTGCCATGTTATGATACTAAAAGCACGAAGGGTGATGTCGTGTCGTTTCTATTTATTTATTGTGAGGATGAGAGTAAAAGTACAAAGGGTGATTTTGTGCACTTGTTTTGGTGAGGATGAGAGTAAAAGCACGAAGGGTGATGTCGTGCACTTGTTTTGGTGAGGATGTGAGTAAAAGCACAAAGGGTGATGTCGTGCACTTGTTTACTCTATGTTGTTATTTCCTGTTGTTACCTTGATATTTAAATTGTTGTCTTATTCCGTTATTTCTGTTATTTGATACCTCTTTCCCCCAGCATGTTCCCATTTTTCCCTTGTACTTAATTGATTATTCTACGGTTATTATTCTTCCGATTATTGTTAAATTGCACAGGTTGTATTATTTGTCGTGTCCTAGACTCGTCACTACTTCGGCGAGGTTAGGCTCGACACTTACTCAGTACATGGGGTCAGTTGTACTGATACTACACCTGCACACCTTTTTGTTGTGCAGATCCCAGTAAAGGACCCTGTGGACATCTGAGCTAGGAGGCTTTCTTCAGTCCATCCGGAGACACCGAGGTAGTCTTGCTGGCGTCCGCAGGCCTTGGCGTCCCCTCCTATTTTCCCTTGTTTTACTGTTCTAGTCGATTAGAACGGGATGTATTTACTTCTTTCGGACCTTATGTGTATTACTCTTAGACAGTCCGTGAGCTGTGACTCCACTATTCTTGGTTTTGGTTAGATTTGGTGAAATTTCGTAAAGGATTGTATTGAAATACATTTATATCATGCTTTATCTTTTACTTTAATTCTTGTTAATCTGGTAATTCATCTGTTCATGATTAATAGTTAAGGAATAACGTAAACTGAATATTCACGTTGGCTTGTCTAGAGGGTTCAACGTTAGACGCCATCACGGACCCGACGGTGGAAAATTCGGGTCGTGACATTCGATACGCCCATAGAACTTCGGGCAAAATATCTCTCCGTCTTCCCTTTGCATTTTCCAACTTCTTCTTCAGGTTTTGAATGATGGTTTTGTTTGTGGATTCGGCCTAGCCATTGGCGCATGGGTGGTAGGGCGTTGAGAAGCTTCTTTTGATTTTGTGGTCCTCGAGGAACTGTGTCACTTTACCCCCTATGAAATTCTTTCCGTTATCGCAGGTTATTTCAGAAGGGATCCCGAACCGGCATAGGATGTGGTCCCATATGAAGTTGATGACTTATTTTTCTCTTATCTTCTCGAAAGCCTGTGCTTCCACCCATTTAGAGAAATAGTCAGTCATAAATAGAATAAATCTGGCTTTACCTGGTGCGGTCGTGTTACACCCCATGTTTCATACATGGAAGAACGCCATATGTAAATTGAGATAAGCTCGGAAATGAGATGTTACATTCCGTATTTTCGTATGTTAAAGTTTCATCGTAAGGTAATCGACGTAAGTTCGGGAATGAGATTATTGTGAGATTATAAGTATTATGCTATTTCAAATAAGTGATGAGTAAATTCGTGAAGGTGATAGGGTAAGCAAATCGAAGAAAATGAATTTCGTCAAAATTTGACATTTTGGGATAAAATATGACTCGAGCCAAAATACTCGGTATTGATGGACTACTACCACACAAGGTACTATATGACCATGATAGTAAGGTGTATAAGGTATGTTAAAAGTGAGTAGTATTTTAAGTAAATTAAGATAGTTCTTAATTACGTGGGTAACTAGTTAAATATTAAATTAGTGAGAAATTAATGAGTGATAAGGAGTGGTAGATGGTTGATTGAGGTATTTGGGATAAAGACAAAGGAAAGCTAACGTGGCAACAAAAATCTTTTCCAAATTGTGACTCTTATCTATGGTTGAAAATGTGGCACATTTTAGTGGTGTATGACTTAGTCATTTTAGTAGTATATGACTTAGTCATATCATTTAAAGACCAAAACTTATCAAATCCAAAAGAAAGATTTTGCCTTAAATTGTTAGGCAATGGAGATTCATGCCAGAATTTAAGAGTTCAAGCTAAAAATTCCTTTGCACGTGAATTCTTATAAATTTCCTACAAGGAACTACAACCAGAAGTGATTTCTTCACTTCTAACGCTACAACGAGATTTCTTCAACCAATACGATTTCAGACACCCTATTTTCTTCGACTGTGTAACTTCAAGATTGGCTGAAATTCTCATGCGTTTTATCATTTCAGTGCCATGATAAAAGTTCTTATAGGATATATCTTTATATTTGGATTCACTTCTATGGTCCTCTGTCAAACTCGGTTTTGGTTTGGAAGTCACAGATACATATTAATGTCAAGCTAAGAGCTTTTCCTCTTGAATGGTTTCATCATAATTTGTATTAATATCTCAAGAGTGTGAGTTGACTTTACTATAATTCCAATTATGTGCTTCAGTAGAGGGGAGTACGGTGCAACCTTTCCCAAGAATATCATACGAATTTTTCCTACTCTAGGTATGTTAAGGCTAAGTCCTTCCTTTATTTTGGCATGATCCCCTAATTACATGGGTTTGATAACGAGGTATATTGAAAAATTCATATTCCTGAATTTTATGTACATTTGTCTCACAAGTTACAATATTCTCTCTTATCGGGACTTCATATTCAATTGAGTATTGTCTTCTTCCAGTCAAGAGAGCAGAGAATCTATATATATAATATTACATTATTTTCATTACCATCGAGCTATAATCGATGGGCAGGCCCCTATCGGGCAACCTCTGATCAGATGGTAAGTTATATACCGAGCCTACTGTGGCCGAGCGCCTATGAGCGAGCCCAATTGGCCAAGATACATATCCTAGTATGACCGAGCGCCTTTGAGCGAGCCTACTACGGCAGAGCAATTATATATATACCGAGTCTTATAAGGCCGGGCATCTATTTTACTTACTATATTGAGAGAGTTGAGTCAGTAGCAGCAGGTAAGCATATCTTCAGATTATCTTTGACTTCCAGCTACCTGTAGTTATTACATTATCAGTTCAGTTTCAACTTTCAGTATATTGCCTTACATACTTAGTACATTATTCGTACTGACGTCCTTTTGTTGGGGACACTGCATTCATGCCTACAGGTATAGATGATCATATTGATGAGCCCTCATAGTAGACAAGGTTTACATTCAGCGAAGGATCGGTAAGACTCCACCTCATTCGGAGTGCAGCCGAGTCTATTAGTTATTGTGTTAGAGTTTTGCTATAGACGGATGGGTAAACCGGTGCCCTATCCTGTTTGGGGGAAAAACATCAGTGAAAATGGGTAGTTAGGGCTTGGGATTAAGAGGCTTTGAAATTGGGATTTGAGGGGTCATTTAGACTCCGATTTCTATGTTCTTGGTATGTATGGACTCGTGGGAGGATGAGGTTTCTTGTGGTGTAAATTTTATCGAGTTCTGAGATGTGGGCCCGAGGGGCCGGGTTTGATCAATTTCGGTATTTTTGAGTATTTTTTATAGATTTCGATTGGGATTCATTCTTTAGCATATTATAATGATATACACTTGATTGTTGGTGAATTTGGAGCACTCGGAGGCCAAATTTCGAGGCAAGGGCACTACGGAGTATTGTTTTAGCCGGGTTTGAGGTAAGTAACGTCTTCAACCTTGGAACTGAGGGTTCAAAACCCCAAGTTACCTGATATTTGCTGTTAACTAAGGTGACGCACTTGCCAAGTGACGGGCATGTGGGCGTATACCGGTTGTTGTGGCCTGGCTCATCCCATGGAATTGTCTAATGGTTGTTTCACACTGATACTTGTACTGCGAAAGTGGAGATTTCCTTGAACATATTAGAAATCATGATAAGTGTAATTGCTAAGTCTTCATGCCAATGTGTTTAGACTGAAACAATCAACTATTGTTGTCTCTATCTGTAGTTATTTACTATCATGCACTCAGTCCTGTTGTAGCATACATCTTAATGCTTTAGTCTCAGCATTTGTTAGTTGTATTGCATTATCATTGTTTGGGTTGAATTATACATATTTGAGAGCATTGTGAGTGAGATTTGAAAGTAATGACTGATTGAGGCCTAGAGACAGATTTTTGAGACAGTTATGAGATCGGACTGCACACCGCAACGATCCTTGAATCATACCTTCGTTGGTTTGATATAGCGTTTGGGCTTATAGGAGCTCCTCCTGAGTCTTTACACCCCCAGTGAGCGCACAGATAATGAGGGATGGATCCTTACTTGACATGGATCTTGTCCCAGTGATATGTTCCGGAGATGGATCTTTTCTGTGGTGTCTTGTTCCGGAGATGGATCTTCTCCGTGGTGCTGGATTGGCCTTTTTCCTCAGTACTGAGTGACTATGTCACTATGTTTATCCATATTCAGGGATGGATTTTCCCTGGGCCTGATGGCCAATTCGAGTACTAAGTGGACTTCCTTATGAGAGTTTGGATACTGTATACATAGCATTTCTGATTTTACACGAACGTATGCAGGCTTACAGACATAACTCGGTGCATTTCGCTTACGTTTTACTATATTATTGTCATGTTCAAACTTTATGCTGTTGTTCAAATTATTGGAGGTTTAGTCCGTCACTACCTCTCAGCCCATAGGTTGTTTTCGTTACTTACTGAGTTGGTGTACTCACGTTATACCCTGCACCTTGTGTGTAGATCCAGGTACATCGAGACTCAAGTCTGGTCCGTGATTTGCAGCAGTCCATCAGAGTTGACGAGGTGGCAGCTGGCAATCGTGATCTCGTCATCTCTTCTTTTCTACCTATTGCATTTACTTTTAGACTATGCTGGAGACTTTCCCTTCTTTTAGTCATATTTATGTATTAGTAGCTCATGATTGTGTGATACCGGATCCGGGAGTTGTAGATTAAGGGTTTTGGGTTTCATAAATTTCTTTTAAATACATATCTTTATTATATTTAACTTCAGGCAGTTGAGAAATGGTAATTTCCCTAATAAACGGTTCAGGATTAGTTACAATAGGTGGCTGGCCTGGTTTCGCGACAGGCGCCATCACGACTCCAAAATTGGGTCGTGACAAGTTGGTATCAGAGCTCTAGGTTGAATAGGTCTCCCCAGTCATGAGCAGGTTTAGTAGAGTCTTGCAAATCGGTACAGAGATGTCTGTACTTATCTCGAGAGGCTACAGAACCCTTAGGAGAATTCCACATCTTTGAATTCTGTCGTGCGACTCTGTTGAATTCTGGAACTAAACTCTTGTTGTTTTCACTCTCTCACAGATGGTGAGGACTCGTGCTACCGACAGCGGTGACCAGGAACTAGCAGGACTAGCTAGAGGTTGAGGTCGTGGTAGAGGGAGGGGTGCAGCCCGCACAGCAGCCGGGGCAACACCTGTGGACCCTCCCATTGTCCAGGATCAGGTTCCCGCAGCTGAGATTCCATCGGGACAGGCTCAGGCACCAGTAGTGCCCATAGTGATTCCGGGTATTCAGGAGACCCTAACTCAGATTTTGACGGTGTGCACCAGCTGGCACATGCCGTTGCGATGTCCACTACCGCTACTACTTCTCAGGCTGGGGGAGGCATTCAGACTCTAGCTGCCCGGACACCCAGGGATTTCAGACACCTGGGGCAGTTCCAGTACAGCCTATTGCGCCGGTACAGGATTATGTGGTCCCAGCTTTAGCTGATGATAAGCACCGTAGGTTAGAGAGTTTCAGTAGACTCTAGCCTCCGACTTTTAGTGGTACAGAGGGTGAGGATGCCTAGGACTTCTTGGACAAGTGTCAGAGGATACTACGCACAACAGGGATATTAGAGACCAGTAGGGTTCCATTCACTACTTTTCAGTTTTCAGGAGTTGCACTTTCTTGGTGGGAGGCCTATGAGAGGCGTAGACCCTCTGATGTAGCGCCCCGTACATGGCACCATTTCTCCATTCTCTTCTTGGAGAAGTATATACCACAGTCCCGCAGAGAGTACGAGCAGTTGCGTCAGGGAGACATGACCGTGACGCAGTATGAGATGAGGTTCTCTCAGTTAGCCCGTCATGCCATCTGGCTAGTTCCCACAGATCGAGAGAGGATCCAGAGGTTTGTTGACGGTCTTACTTATCAGTTACGAATCTTTTTGACCAGGGAGAGGGTATCTGGGGCTTCTTTTGAGGAGGTAGTTTACATAGCCAGGGAAAATGAGTCAGTGCGCCGCCAGGAGCGTGTTGAGAGGGAGGCCAAGATGCCTGGAGGATCTGGTAGTTATGGTGGTGGTCACTTGGGAGGTCAGTCTTAGTACAGTAGAGGCCGTCCATTCAAGCCTCCTCAGCCAGCCCGTCCAGTTTACAGTAGTACTTCATCTGGACACAGCCCTCGTAGTTCTCATCCGGGCCGTTCATCATTCAGTGCACTTCCAGCCCAGAGCTCATCCCGGACACCATAAGTTTATTGTTCTTCCGCACATGCTCTTCTATCAGCTACTCTGGTTCCAGGGGTTCCTTTCAGTCCCCATAGTCTTTTGCTGAGAGGGGTTGTTTCGAGTGTGGGGATCCAGGTCATATCAAGAGGTATTGTCCCCGCCTTTTTGGTAGTTCTTATCAGCAGAGGAGCCAGCCTCTAGCTTCAGCACCAGTTTCTACACCACCTGTCCAGGTAGCCAGGGGCGGAGGTTAGTTAGTCCAAGGCCTCCCTAGAGGGGGAGGTCGATCAGGTGGCGAATATGCCTATTTCTATGCACTTTCGTCCAGACCAGACGCCATAGCTTCAGATGCAGTGATTACATGTATTATTTCCGTCTGTCACCGAGATGATTCGGTATTATTTGATCCTGGTTCCACATATTCATACGTATCATCATACTTTGAACATTTCTTGGGTATGCCCCGTGAGTCCTTGATTTCAGCTATTCGTGTGTCGACTCCAGTGGCCCGTACGATTGTGGTAGACCAGGTGTACCGATCTTGTGTCATATCTATTGGGGGTCTGGAGACTCGGGTGGATCTATTATTTCTTAGCATGGTTGACTTCGATGTGATATTGGGCATGGATTGGCTATCTCCGTGCCATGTTGTTCTTGACTGTCATGCCAAGATCGTGACCTTAACTATGCACGGATTGCCGAGGATTGAGTGGAGAGGTTCGGTGGAGTATGTGCCTAGTAGGGTGATTTCCTATATGAAGGCTCAACATATGATTGGGAAGTGATGTGAGTCTTATCTGGCCTTTGTGAGGGATGTTAGTAGTGAGACTCCTTCTATTGATTCCGTTCTTGTGGTCCGTGAGTTTTCGGATGTATTCCTTACATACCTGCCAGGCATGCCACCTAGCAGGGACATTGACTTTGGTATTGACTTGTTGCCAGATACCCAACCTATCTTTATTCCGCCTTACCGCATGGCCCCAACAGAGTTGAAGGAATTGAAGGAGAAGCTTCAGGAACTCCTTGATAAGGGGTTTATTCGGCCTAGTGTATCACCCTGGGGTGCACCGGTGTTGTTCGTAAAGAAGAATGATGGTTCTATGTGCATGTGCATTGACTATAGGCAGCTGAATAAGGTTACGGTGAAGAACCGATATCCTTTGCCTCGCATTGATGACCTATTTGATCAGCTTTAGGGAGCTAAGGTGTTCTCCAAGATTGAATTGAGGTCGGGGTATCACAAGTTGAAGATTCGGGATTCTGATATTTTGAAGACTGCTTTCAGGACCAGATATGGTCACTATGAGTTCTTGGTTATGTCTTTTGGGCTGACCAATGCCCCAGCCGCGTTCATTCACTTTATGAATAGCGTGTTTCATCCTTACCTTGATTCATTCGTTATTGTGTTCATTGATGACATCCTGGTGTATTCTCGTAGCCAGGAGGAGCACGCTCAGCATTTGCGGGTTGTAATGCAGAGGTTGAGAGAGGAGAAGCTTTATGCAAAGTTCTCCAAGTGTGAACTCTGGCTTAGTTCGATAGCTTTCTTGGGTCACGTGGTGTCTAGCGAGGGTATTCAGGTGGACCCGAAGAAGATAGAGGCGGTGCAGAGTTGGCCCAGATCGTCTTCAGCTACAGAGATTAGGAGTTTCCTTGGTTTGGCGGGTTATTACCGTCGCTTTGTGGAGGGATTCTCTTCTATTGCTTCACCACTGACCAGATTGACCTAGAAGGGTGCTCCATTTAGATGGTCCGATGAGTGTGAGGAGAGCTTTCAGAAGCTCAAGTCAGCATTGACCACATCTCCGGTATTAGTTTTGCCTACTGATTTGGGTTCTTACACAGTCTATCTTCTAGGGTTGGCTTGGGAGCGGTTTTGATGCAGGACGGTAGGGTGATTGCCTACGCGTCCGACAATTGAAGGTGCACGAGAAGAATTATCCAGTGCACGATCTGGAGCTAGCTGCCATTGTTCATGCTTTAAAGATTTGGCGTCATTATTTATATAGGGTTCAGTGTGAGATTTATACTGACCATCGCAGTTTACAGTATCTGCTGAGGCAGAAGGATTTGAATTTGCGTCAGAGGAGATGGTTGGAGCTTCTCAAGGATTATGACCTCGCCATTCATCCGAGGAAGGCCAATGTGGTGGCCGACGCCCTGAGTCACCGAGCATGAAGTTTAGGGAGTCTAGCCTATCTTTCAGCAGTAGAGCAACCCTTAGCACATGATGTTCAGGCCTTAGCAGGACAGCTTGTGAGGTTGGATTTGTCAGATCCTCCGCGGGTGGTAGCTAACATGGCTTCCCGGTCTTCTCTCTATGATCAGATTATAGCACGTCAGTATGATGACTGTCATTTGTTGGCTCTTCAGGACAGGGTCTGTCGAGGTGATACCAGGGATGTGACTATTGATGATGACGGGGTTATGAGGATGCAGGGCCGTATTTGTGTGCTCAATGTAGATGGACTTCGAGAGTTGATTTTGGCAGATGCCCATAGCTCGCGGTATTCCATCTATCCGGGTGCCACGAAGATGTACCAGGACCTGAGACAGCAGTATTGGTGGAGGCGGATGAAGAGGGATATTGTTGAGTATGTAGCACGGTGTCTCAACTGTCAGCAGGTCAAGTGTGAGCACCAGAGACCAGGTGGATTGCTTCAGGAGATAGCTATTCCGGAATGGAAGTGGGAGCGGATAACTATGGACTTTGTAGTTGGGCTTCCACGGACTTCGAAGGGATTGGATGCTATTTGGGTCATTGTGGATCGACTGACCAAGTCCGCGCACTTCAATCCTGTCAGTACTACTTATACTTCGGAGAGGTTAGCTGGTATTTACATTAGGGAGATTGTCCGATTGCATGGGGTCCCAGTTTCTATTATTTCTGACAGAGGTACTCAATTCACATCTCAGTTTTGGAGGGCTATGTAGAGAGGCATGGGTACTCAGGTAGAGATGAGCACATCATTTCATCCCCAGACCGACGGTCAGTCAGAGCGGACTATTCAGATCTTAGAGGACATGTTGCGTGCCTATGTGATTGATTTTGGTGGTTCGTGGGATTAGTTTCTGCCATTAGCGGAGTTTGCATATAATAACAGCTACCAGTCTAGTATTCAGATGGCGACGTATGAGGCTTTATATGGTAGGAGGTGTAGATCTCCGGTTGGTTTGTTTGAGCTCGGTGAGGCTAGGTTGTTAGGCTCGGATTTGGTTCAGGATGCATTGGAGAGGGTGAAGTTGATCCAGGAGCAACTTCACACAACTCAGTCCAGACAGAAGAGCTATGCAGACCGGAAGGTTCGGGACGTGTCTTTCATGGTGGGTGATAAGGTACTGCTGAAGGTGTTACCCATGAAGGGTGTTATGAGGTTCGGGAAGAGGGGAAAGCTTAGTCCCCGGTTCAATGGTCCGTTTGAGGTGCTTCAGAAAGTTGGAGAGGTGGCTTACAGACTTGCCTCTCCGCCCAGGTTATCGAGTGTGCATCTGGTATTCCACGTGTCGATGCTCCGGAAGTATGTTTGTGACCCGTCTCATGTCTTAGACTTCAGTACAGTTCAGCTCGAGGGTGATATGTCTTATGAGGTGGAGCCAGTAGCTATTTTGGCTCGCGAGGTCAGGAAGTTGAGATCAAAGGAGATAGCTTCAGTGAAGGTGCAGTGGAGAGGTCAGCCAGTAGAGGAGGCCACTTGGGATATCGAGCGGGAGATGCGAATCATATACCCTCACTTGTTTGAGACTTCAGGTATGTTTCTAGACCCGTTCGAGGACGAACGTTTGTTTAAGAGGGGGAGAATGTAACGACCCGGCCAATCATTACGTAGAACATGCATTATTTTCTCTATTTCTGCCTTGTTGTAGATTGGTTAGACTGTTCATGATGAGTTAGAATTGGTTAGCTCGGGTTTGGAGTGGTTATAGAAGGAATTGAGTCACTTAGTCTCTAAAAGTAGCCTTAGAGTTGGAAAAGTCAACCCGGAGTTGACTTATTGGTAAATGACATTGGAATGCAGATTTGATAGCTCGGATAGCTTTGTTAGGTGATTTGGGACTTAGGAGCGTGTCCGGAATATTTTTGTGATGTCCGGTGTAGAATTAGGCTTGAATTGGCGAAAGTTAATTTTGGCGATTTTCGGTCGGCAATGGAAAATAGGCTATCAGGGTCGGAATGGAATTTCGACAGTTGGAACAGGTTCGTAATGTCATTTTGGATGTGTCTGCAAATATTCAGGTCAATCAGAGTTATTTTGGGTAGTTTCGGCATCGTTGGTGGAATTTAGAAATTTCAATGTTCATAGGCTTGAATTCGATGAGGTTTTGGAGTGTTGACGTTGTTTTTGGTGTTTCGAAGGCTCGGCTAAGTTTAAACGGTCATACATGATGCATTGGTATGTTTGGTTGGGGTCCTGAGGGGCTCGGGATGGTTTTGGGTGGTTAACAGGAAGTTTGGAGTGACATCGGTGATTCTGCAGGTTGTTGTTGCTGGTGTTTTCGCACCTGCGGAAAGGGAGCCGCAGGTGCGGTTCCGCAGGAGCGGACTGGGCTCCGCAAGTGCGAGATTTGGCTGAGTGGGGAGTGCTCCGCAGGTGCGAGGAATTTGTCGCACCTGCGAGGTCGCTGGCGCGAAAGATGAATCGCAGGTGCGGATTGGGGAGGTTCCACTGTAGATCGCAGGTGCGAGTAAGTGGTCGCAGGTGTGAGATCCCTAGATAGAAAGTATAAAAACCAGCCTTCGCGAATTTTAGCCATCTTTCTCAATATTTCATTCGGGTTTGAAGCTTTTGAAGAGTTTTTGAATAGGGAATTCGATAGAGCTTCGTGGAGGTAAGATTTTTGGACTCTAAACTCGTTAATGCATGATTAAAGGTCGGATTAATGATGGGAAATTTGGGGGGAAAAATCAGTGAAAATGGGTAGTTAGGGCTTGGGATTAAGAGTTTTTGAAATGGGGATTTGAGGGGTCATTTGGACTCCGATTTCTGTGTTCTTGGTATTTATGGACTCGTGGGAGGACGAGGTTGCTTGTGGTGTAAATTTTATCGAGTTCCGAGATGTGGGCCCGGGGGCGGGTTTGATTAATTTCGGTATTTTTGAGTATTTTTGATAGATTTCGATTGGGATTCATTCTTTAGCATATTATAATGATATACATCTGATTGTTGGTAGATTTGGAGAACTCGGAGGCCAAATTTCGAGGCTAGGGCACTGCGGAGTAGTGTTTTAGCCGAGTTTGAGGTAAGTAACGTCTTCAACCTTGGAACTGAGGGTTCGAAACCCCAAGTTACCTGATATTTGCTGTTAACTAAGGTGACGCACTTGTCAAGTGATGGGCATGTGGGCGTATACCGGTTGTTTTGGCTTGGCTCATCCCATGGCATTGTCTAATGGTTGTTTCACACTGATACTTGTACTGCGAAGGTGGAGATTTCCTTAAACATATTAGAAATCATGATAAGTGTAATTGCTAAGGCTTCAAGCCAATGTGTTTAGACTGAAATGGTCAAATGTTGTTGTCTCTATCTGTAGTTATTTACTATCATTCACTCAGTCATGTTGTAGCATACATCTTAATGCCTCACTCTCATCATTTGTTAGTTATATTGCATTATCATTGTTTGGGCTGAATTATACATATTTGAGAGCATTGTGAGTGAGACTTGAAAGTAATGACTGAGTGAGGCCTAGAGCCGGATTTTTGAGACAGTTACGAGATCGGACTGCACACCGCAGCGATCCTTGAATCATACCTTCGTTGGTTTGATATAGCGCTTGGGCTTATAGGAGCCCCTCCGGAGTCTTTACACCCCCAGTGAGCGCACAAATAATGAGGGATGGATCCTTACTTGACATGGATCTTGTCCCAGTGATATGTTCCGGAGATGGATCTTTTCTGTGGTGTCTTGTTCCGGAGATGGATCTTCTCCGTGGTGCTGGATTGGCCTTTTTCCTCAGTACTGAGTGACTATGTCACTATGTTTATCCATATTCAGGGATGGATTTTCCCTGGGCCTGATGGCCAATTCGAGTACTAAGTGGACTTCCTTATGAGAGTTTGGATACTGTATACATAGCATTTCTGATTTTACACGAACGTATGCAGGCTTACAGACATAACTCGGTGCATTTCGCTTACGTTTTACTATATTATTGTCATGTTCAAACTTTATGCTGTTGTTCAAATTATTGGAGGTTTAGTTCGTCACTACCTCTCAGCCCATAGGTTGTTTTCGTTACTTACTGAGTTGGTGTACTCACGTTATACCCTGCACCTTGTGTGCAGATCCAGGTACATCGAGACTCAGTTCTGGTATGTGATTTGTAGCAGTCCATCGGAGTTGACGAGGTGGTCGATGGTGATCGTGATCTCGTCATCTCTTCTTTTCTACCTGTTGCATTTTCTTTTAGATTATGCTGGACACTTTCCCTTCTTTTAGTCATATTTATGTATTAGTAGCTCATGCTTGTGTGACACCGGATCCGGGAGTTGTAGATTTTGGGTTTTAGGTTTCATAAGTTTCTTTTAAATACAGATCTTTATTATATTTAACTTCAGGCAGTTGAGAAATGGTAATTTCCTTAATAAACGGTTCATGATTAGTTACAATAGGTGGCTGGCGTGGTTTCGCAACAGGCGCCATCACGACTCCGAAATTGGGTCGTGACAAGTATTCTGTAGCTATATTAAGATAGTTTGATTTCATATGCCATATTAATTGAATATGAAATGAGACTAGTCTTGGGTCATGGGAATGGTTAAAGTCTTAATCTGTTAATATTTAATTTATTCATATGCTTTAGGATCGGGTTTAATCTAAATAAAGAGAAATGAAAAGTTAAAAACAAAATGAGCGTGAAATGAATTTTTATCTAGTTTAGTTTCATTCTATTTTTGTTATATTTGATCGCTAGTAGCATGTTTTAGGTCGACCACATTTGGGTAGGCAAACCTTCAAGTCGCTCGTCTTTTAGTTTCTTTGGAGGCGAGAGTGATGTGTATCTACGTCAATACCACACAAGAGGGGGTGATTTGTGTGGTGTCCAATTTTTGCGTGCACTGGATAGAAGGACCTGGTTCTTCTATGTGTTCCAACTCCTAATGTTACGGAATAATTAATGCAGAAAAGTAAAGAACACATAGATTTTTAGGTGGAAAACACCTGGCTCTAAAGGTGAAAAACCACGACCTACTACTCTGTAGGATTTTCTCCAAATACTTCACTACAACAATGAGCCAAACGGCATTTACAAAATAAACTCTTTTGTAAACCTAAGGACTACCTCTAATCCCTTTGTGGAAAAGTAGCCTCTAGCTATTTGCGACAAACTTCAAGTTAACTATAACTTGAACACTCAGTACCTATTACAATTGCTTCTAGATAAAGCTAAAAGGTACAATTTGTAATCACCTACTACAAATAAACTAGACTAAAAGACAATAGATGGAACTAGTTCAAGTAGCTCCAAATTCGCACTCTCCGATTTGGCTCGAACTGCTTGCAAAATTTCTTCACGAATTTTGCTATCAATTCTTGATAAATTTCTGCTTTTGTGTGTATGTTTACAATAAGAAGATTCTGCAATATATATAGGATTTAGTAGATAAGGAATTAACTAGAATCCTAATGCTACTCTTCCTTGGTGAAAGAGTTCTAGTCAAACTCAACTCATAAATCCTTCCTTAACTTAGATTCTGTTCTTATTGAATAAGGAGTCATTCTCCTATTTCGTTTTTGCAATCTTTTCGATCATAAGATATCTCAATTTCACCAGAATACGTTTATCTCCTGCATGTGCATCTCATGTGCCATTGAATCTGCTTGTTTATGTCACCTGTGATGGACCTGGTTCATCTCGGAGTTCCTTTGTCAATCTTCAAAACTATTTCTTTTCATGGGCCAAAAAATTCCCCCTTTTTGATGATGACAAACTTTGTGCATCATGCTTGTTTCAGCTTAGTGCAACAGTTACACATATTAGAGTATTAAGCATTTATCATAAAGAACCAGGTTCATTAGGTTATAAATATCACATGTTCAGAGCACAACCTATCTTCCCGCTTTTGGCATCATCGAAAAGTTGCAAAACAAATTGTGTGAATCCTAGATTTTTAACACTTACTCATGGCCATTTGGGCAACTGCATATGCAATCATGGATTAATCATCAATAATCAACTAAGAATTCAAACTATCAAAAAAAAGAGATACTGAATCAGAGCAAAAAGCATCAGATTTCATTGATAGTGAGATACGATTCTGCCACAATCCACAAAATAAAACAAAAACAGTTAAAACATGAGCAACATACAAAAAATTCTGAATCAGGGTCACTGAAAGTTCTAGGCAGACTAGGAAATTAAGGCTTGGAAAAGCTGCAGACCTGGTTCATTTATCCAAGATAGATGGTTCAGCAGACTTAGAAACAGATGAAGACTTGGCTTTCTTAAGCTTAGGGGTCTGAACCTTTACCTTTTCCATTTTTCCACTTTGATGGACTGATGTGCCAGAGAACTTGGGCACATTTAATACCAAATTGCTTATATTATAGTTTGTTTCAAGAGCATTTACCCTTTATACTTATAGAATTTTGACATTTTGCAGTGCATGAGGTGTAACTATTCAAGACCATGAAAAAGAAATAAAAGAAGCTAAAAAGTGAGGGAAACAACACACTGTGATCGCATATCTAACAAGATAGCATCGCATAACTTAAATGCGAAATGCATAACGCACCCAGGGATAGCAGATTGCAACAGAAAGATAGGCCAATTTCAAGAGCTAAAATGCGGTCGATTATGTGACCGCATAACTCACATGCGAGCCGCATAACTAACCGCAGAATCCCTGGTTCCTGAAGCTGCCTTAAGAATGCGATGTCAATCTGCGGTCGCACATCAACAATGCGAACCGCAAATCAACAATGTGGTGATCACCAGGAAACTAGGGTTTAGAGATGCGTTGAGAACGTGAAGGATGCGAACCGCATTCCTGTTATGCGACAGGAATGCGATCGCATAACCTGTCCGCATGGGCATTTTTGTCCGTGTTCTACCCAACCTTTGGCCCACTATAAAAGGATTTACTTGGGTTTTGTGGGTCATTCTGATCTGGCTTTTAAAGAACATTCTCCTATTAGAATATTCTCTCCTTTTTGGAAGCATTATAACTTCATTCTTGGTTTGTAAGTATTCATGACACTTAATACTCTTAGTTTTTTTGTCATTTATTATGAGTAGCTAGTTTTAAATACTAAGGTTGTGGATCCTAAATGGGTGTTATGTATTAGGGTATTTAAGATTGAATATATGCATAATGGGTTGTTGATATTTATTTACTCTTCATTATATGTTTCTTGTTAGTGGTTGCAAACATTAACTTATGCCATAAATTCTCTCTTAGCTTGGAAAAGTGGGTTAGAATTGGTAAGAGTAAATATCAAAGACTCAAGGCTTTAAACCTTGTTTAATAGAATCACTTAGGGATAAGATGGTTTTATTTGGCATAAAGTGATTTGGGTTTTTATTGCAACTCTTGTATATTTGGGAAAACTATAAAGAGGAAATACTACTCTATTATTGGAAAATATTGGGTAGTCATCTAGAAATCAATTGCATATCAAGAACTTCCTATTAGAAATATATCATATTAATACCCATTTGCATTACACGTCGTTAAAAGGGGACACAACCTTAGTTCACTTAATCATATTAATTATAATTTTAATTAATTCTCATTGCTACTACTTCTTTTAGATTACTACACAACCAACTCCCATATTCCCGTTTACAAATGGAATGGAATTATGATATGAGTTAAGAATCACACTATCAAAGTAACATTTCCACACCTATTCCTTGTGGGATTCGACCCCAACCTCGTTGGGTTATAGTATTTGACTTTGACCGCTTTACACTAAGTGTAATTTGAGCGTATAAAATTTTGGCGTCGTTGCCGGGGAATACGGTTTTGAAATTACTAGTTAGTGTGTATTTCACTTTATATCTTTTTCTATTCCATCACAAGTTGCTTGTTTTGTATTGGTGTCCCAGGTCACAATGGCCGAGAATTATGATGAAGAGGAAAATCCTTTCGTCGATATTGAGGAATACATCGACGACCCCAATGCCATACTTCCACCGGTAGTTGGTGCATCAACATTTAAAGTGGACCATGGAATGATACTGATGCTCAAGGCTAAAGGATTATTTCACAATTCAACTGATGATGACCCCACACAACACCTAAGGAACTACCTGGGTGTGTGCGCCATGCACAAACAGACCAATGTATCGGATGACACGTTGAGGTTGCGGCTGTTCAAGTACTCATTAGCGGGAGAGGCAAGGAAGTGGCTTCACAACTTACCTCCTCACACCATCACTACATGGCCGGAGCTTGTCCGAGCCTTTTTGTCAAAGTGGTTCCCGGATAGCAAGAAATCTGAGCTTAGAGACAATATTTTTCTTCAAGCAAATGTCGGGGTTGGCTAGAGCAAAATTTGCAAAACCAAGAGAAAAAAAATGCAACAATGAGGAATATGTCCGAGGTGGTGGGGTCACACACCGCTTCGATTCAAAAACTTGAATTGCAAATGCGAGATCTATCAAGAGAGCAAACTCCCAAGCAAAAAGTCACACTTCCAAGTGACACGGTGGTAAACCCGAAAAGCGGCCCAAGTGGGTCGACATCTCATTGCATGGCCATCACAATGAGAAGTGGTAAGGTGCTACAAGACGAGAGTGAGAAAGTTATTGATGTTGAGAACATTGATAAAGGAGAGGAAGCACGGAGTGAGATGCCGGTAGTAGTGGAGGTTGAAGAAACCCCCCTAGAGGATGAGATTCAAAGAGAAAGAAAAGGAAAGGCCGTGGAAAAGGCGAAAGAGACCCCAAAAGCTCCTTCACCAATTCCTAGACCTAATCCTCCATTTCCTCAAAGGCTTGCACGAAGAGCGGATGATGGGAAGTTTGAAAAATTCTACGACATCTTGAAGCAATTATCGGTGAATATTCCATTCTTGGAAACTTTCCAAGAAATGCCGGGGTTCGCCAAGTACTTGAAAGAGTTGATGACAAAGAAGAGAACAACGAAGAATGAGGTGGTGAATTTGACTCACCGGGTTAGTTCAATAATTACTACATCAACCGTGGAGAAAAAGGGAGACCCGGGAGCTTTTACTATCCCGTGCACCATTGGGTTGAGAGATTTTGCGAGAGCACTTTGTAACAACGGTGCTAGTATAAATTTGATGCCTCTTGCTATTTACAAGCAAGCGTGATTGGGATTGCCAAGACCAACTAGCATGCGTTTGCAAATGGCCGATCGAACTATAAAGAAACCCTTGGGCATTGTTGATGATGTTTTAGTGAAGGTGGGGAAGTTCCTTCTTCCGGCCGACTTTGTCATCTTGGATTGTGCGTTCGACAAAGAGATTCCTATCATTCTAGGGAGACCATTCCTTGCAACGGGAAGAGCATTGATGGACTCGGAACGACATGAAATCAAATTCCGGGTGAATGATGAAGAAGTCACTTTCCAAGCAAGCAAGGGTTTAAAATTGCCAAGTGCTTATGAGGGAATCTCGGTAATTGATGTGGTTGATGAGGTGGAGGATGCCGTTGAAATGAAAATGGAAGAAGAGGGCCTCGGCGAGGCATTGGCGGCAATTTTGATAAATTTTGATGATGAAAACATTCAGGATTATGCGGAGATGGTCAATGCATTGGAAGGGCATGAGTCCTATACATATGCACCAAAGAAGCTTTCCCTCGACCTAGAGAATCGAATGACACCCCCTGCAAAGCCTTCAATCATGGAGCCACCACACCTTGAGCTCAAACCACTTCCATCGCACTTGAGGTATAAATTTCCTGGCTCTAATAATACTTTACTCGTAATCGTGTCTTCTTTGTTGAATGATGTGCAGGTAGACGCATTGCTAAATGTCTTGCGGGAGCACCGGCAAGCGATTGGATGGACAATAGCGGACATTCGGGGAATTCCCGCCGGCATATGTGAACACAAAATTCAACTGGAAGAAGGGAGCAAACCAAGCATAGAGCATCAAAGAAGAATAAATCCCTCTATGCAAGAGGTGGTCAAGAAGGAGATCATCAAATGGTTGGATGCCGGGGTTGTCTACCCCATTTCAGATAGTCCGTGGGTGAGTCCGGTGCAATGTGTTCCCAAGAAAGGAGGCATGACGGTGATCCATAACGAAAGGAATGAACTTATTCCTACGCAGACGGTCACAGGATGGAGAGTGTGCATGGAGTACCGGAAGCTTAACAGTGCTACTTGCAAGGATCATTTCCCTATGCCTTTTATTGATCAAATGCTTGATCGGCTAGCAGGAAGATCTTTCTATTGCTTCCTTGATGGGTATTCCGGCTACAACCAAATCAAAATCGCCTTGGAATATCAAGAGAAAACAACTTTCACTTGCCCGTACAACACCTTTGCTTTTAGTCGGATGCCTTTTGGGTTGTGCAATGCCCCGGCCACATTTCAACGATGTATGATGTCCATATTCTCCGATATGGTGGAGGATTTCTTGGAAGTCTTCATGGATGATTTCTCGGTGGTGGGTGACTCATTTGAACATTGCCTTGACAACCTCCGGCAAGTGCTAAAACGGTGTGAAGAAACCAATCTTGTGCTCAATTGGGGAAAATGTCACTTCATGGTCGATGAGGGGATTGTTTTGGGGCACAAAATTTCAAAGAAGGGCATTGAGGTCGATCAGGCAAAGATTGAGATCATCTCCAAACTCCCTCCTCCAACTTCAGTGAAAGGTATCCGAAGCTTTCTTGGTCATGTCGGCTTCTACCGGCACTTTATCAAGGATTTTTCAAAAATTACAAACCCTATGTGCAAACTCCTTGAAAAAGACGCTAAGTTATTATTCAATGGTAAATGCCTCAAAGCATTTGAGGGGCTTAAAGAAAACCTCACCACGGCCCCCATTATCGTCACACCGGATTGGTCTCTTCCATTTGAGCTTATGTGTGACTCCAGTGGTGTAGCTATTGGAGCGGTATTGGGTCAAAGGCATAACAAAATTCTCCATCCCATCTACTATGCAAGCAAAACTCTTAACGGGGCCCAAATGAACTACACAGTGACAGAGCAAGAGCTTCTTACTATTGTCTAGGCTTTTGAGAAATTCCGGGCTTATCTTTTGGGATCCAAGGTTGTAGTCTTCACAGATCATGCTGCTCTTCGCTATCTTATGGCGAATAAAGATGCCAAGCCAAGGTTAATTCGCTGGGTCCTTCTATTGCAAGAATTTTACTTTGAGGTCAAAGACCGGAAGGGCACTAAAAATCAAGTTGCGGACCATCTCTCTCGCCTTGAAGAAAACGGGCGCCCAAGAGATGACTTAGATATTGATGATGCCTTCCCTGATGAGCATATTCTGGCATTATCCTCTTCTTCATCTCCTTGGTATGCTGACATTGCACATTATTTTGTGAGTGAGCTTATTCCAGATGGCTTGGAATCATATCAGAAGAAGAAAATTTTGAGGGAATGTCGTCACTACTATTGGGAGGAACCATTTTTATTCTGCATCTGTGCGGACAACATTATTAGAAGGTGTGTTCCGGAAGAAGAAGTGATGCCAATTCTAAAGGCATGTCATGACTCACCGGTGGGGGGTCACCATGGAGGGAACCGGACGGCGGCGAAAGTACTTGAATGTGGATATTATTGGCCAACTCTCTATCATGATGCAAATCAAATGGTCAAAGCTTGTGACCAATGCCAACGCCAAGGGTCAATCTCCAAGAGACATGAAATGCCAATGAACTTTGTATTGGAGGTTGAGATTTTTTATTTATGGGGCATCGATTTTATGGGGCCGTTTGTAAGTTCTTGTGGGATGAAATACATTCTTGTAGTTGTGGACTATGTGTCCAAATGGGTTGAAGCCTTTGCCTTGCCAAACAATGAAGCTAGGAGCGTGACCGCGTTTTTGAAAAAAACATATTCACACGGTTCGGCACCCCTAGAGCAATTCTCAGTGGCGGTGGTTCCCATTTTTGTAACAAGGCTTTCAATGGCCTATTGAAAAAGTATGGTGTAAAGCACAAGGTGACGACGCCTTATCATCCTCAGTCGAGTGGCCAAGTCGAAGTCTCCAACCGGGAGATAAAGAACATCCTAAAAAAAACTGTTAATGCAAACCGGACCGACTGGTCAAGGAAGATGGATGATGCACTATGGGCCTACCAGACAGCATACAAAACTCCTATAGGTACCTTTCCATACAGGCTAGTGTTCGGAAAAGCATGTCATCTACCCTTGGATCTTGAACACAAAGCCATGTGGGCACTCAAGAAGTTGAACCTAGATTGGGATGAAGCTGCAAATTTGAGGCTAAATCAACTCAATGAAATGGAGGAATTCCGTTTCCATGTTTATGAGAGCGCAGCTATGTATAAAGAGAGGATTAAGGTCGTCCATGACAAGAAAATCCTAAAACGGGAGTTCCACACTGGTGACTTGGTGTGACTATTCAATTCGCGACTCAAACTCTTTCCGGGAAAACTCAAATCCAAATGGTCTGGCCCGTTCAAAGTGGTGAATGTCTCTCCTTTTGGTGCTGTTAAACTAGCAACTGAGGACAGACTTCGTACGTTCAAGGTGAATGGCCAATGCGTCAAACACTACTTGGGCACCGATGGTGAGAGGCATGTGGTAGAGAAATTAGCTCTGAAGGATGGTCCTTGTCCTACTGATGAATGACCCCAAAGGAATACCAACTTCGTCGTGTTGTGACGTTAAATCAAGCGCTTCATGGGAGGCAACCCATATGTGGTAACATTTTCTGTTTTATATTTTTTATCTTTCTATTTTTTTTTCCCCATAAATGTGGATCGTGGAGCGATTTAACTAGTGTGAGTGCAGATAGTTCAAACAATCGCAAAGACAGGGTTGAATTGCACATAAAAGCCAAGAAGCGAGAAATTTGGCCAGTATGCGGCACATATGCGACCGCATTTCCTATCTGCGATTCGCATTCTTGGTCGCAAACATCGACATAAAGTTTGGGATATTTGATGGCCACTATGCGATGCAAAGGTGCACTATGTGAACCGCATTACATGTATGATATCACATGGTGCGCCACATTTTCACTCTCAGAGTACTAGTACTCAAACCACTGCATGTTGAAGCTGCGATCACATTCTTCATTATGCGGTATGTCTCCCACTGAATTTCGCTCCCAGGTAAGTCCCTCATCTCTCTCACACGTCGTCCCACTTAAACAAAAACAAAACAACTAAAAAAAACAACAAAAAAAAGGAGAAAACGGAACGCAAAGACCAGTTGTAACGGCATCAACACACCCAAAACCTCCATCGCATTCTTCCTCTTCAAAGCCCAACGGTTCATCTGGTATGTATCTCTTACCTCTTTTCTCCGATTTTCGTTTTTTTTTCTCCAATGTTTGTTTGTGTTTCATAAATGCTATGGAGTTGTCGTATTCGTTTCTCTTCTATGTTGTTGTTTCCCTGTATTTCGCCTTGAAGTTTTAGGGAAATCATACAGGGGAAGGGGAAGGGTAGACTGGGGAGTTGGTCAGTGCAAGAATCCACCATATTTAGGGCTAGACCATCTGTAATTGAACGATTTGCGGTTCACATTCCCGGTCGCATAGTCGAAATGCGGATCGCATCTGCGTCGCATACACGCACAGTGCACTCCCCCGACCAAACTCCCATTGTGAGACCTGTTTGCGATCGCATGCTCACTTTTGCGGTGGGTTATGCGATCGCATTAGTGGTTCCATTTTTTTGTCCATGCACTTCTGTGATGCATATGCGAACCGCATAGTGGTTATCCAATCGCATATTCCAGCGCATTAGTGTTTTTGTTTAACAATGTATTTTTCTGCGAAAGAATTGTGATTCGCATTGTGGTAATGCGATCGCATGCCACGTCGCATAAGAGAACCTTTTTTTGTACTTTTGTGCATCTTTTCGTCCTTTATTTTTATTTTGTCCGTCCGTCCACTCACATATATTTTCTCTTTGCAGCAATGGGTCGCAAGCATGTATCACCTACTGCTAAGAGAACCTCTACAAGCAAGCAGGCAAATCCATCCAAGCGTACAAGACACGCACCTCCGCAGAACATAGTTGAAAGTTCCTCCCAGTCTGATGAGGGGGCTACTACACTGGAGGTAAACTTGGAAGCTGAGGTACGGAGGAAACAAGGGGACGACTATCAGCTATGCTTTCCATTTCCCCTATCTAGACAGCTATACCGGGAGGGTCTGAGCAAAAGAAAGATCCTTCCTTAGAAAAGGTTAAGTCTCAATGGCCTGCAAGAGCGGTACCCCCATATTCTAGAAAATATAAAAACTAGAAAATATGAATGTTTCACCAAGCCCCTTGAAGAGTACAATGAAACAATGGTGTGGGAATTTTATGCCTCTTACGCTGCTTCTAGAAATTCCCATCACAAGAGGAACAAAATCTTCAGTGAGAAAGTGCTAGTCAGGGGGGTGGACGTAGCTTGCCACCAGGACGCTATCCATGCTCAGTATTTTTCAACGCCGATCCCAAATACAGCAGAATATGAGGCCAAGCTAGAAAACCATGATGGAGAGCGTGCTTGGGTCGCCTCTGTGAATTATAGAGGGAATCCATCCTGGATCGCTCCTAACCACAAGATTTACAAAGAAGATCTCACGACGGAAGGGAGGTTCTAGCTTTCTTTTGTCATCTCCCGCCTGATTCTTTCAAGGAACGAAACTGATATAAGCACCGAGAAAGCCATTCTCGTTGCTTGCATTATGTCAGGGATCAATGTGGATGTGACTAACATTATTTTTCAACAGATTGGGGTCCGAGCTCTGCAGAAGAAGAATTCATTTCCTTTCCCCTGCCGCATCACTGCATTGTGCCGAGCTGCTCAGGTCTCTCTTCTACCTTCATGTGACAAGACAGGAAAGGCCGACAAGGATATTAATATCACCCGTATCAGTGATGCGAGGCCCAGAGCAGCAGCTGCCCCTCCAGTCATCCCTATGCCTACCCCTACTGAGGACGAGCCCTCAGAGCCTCAGCCTTCTGCACTGCCCTTAGAGTCTCAGCCTTCTCCAGCAGTGCCATCCACTATTTCTTCCCAGCCGGATGCCAGTGCTAGTGCCCCCTCGGCCATCCCACTGCCTGTTCTCTCCCAGGTGGGTCGCCTAGCTCAGCACACCAATGCTAAGGTCGACAAGCTTGTGAGTGAGCTTCCCACTTTGATCTGGCAGGCCCTTACTCCTATTCAGTCTTCAGTGACTGCTCTCGAGGGTCGCCTTCAAGAACTTGAGGCACGCATCGAGAAGGTGGAGAGAGGTGGGGTTAGATACTTACCAGAGGTCCGGACCGATGTGTCCACTCTAAAGACGGAACTCCACCGGCTGCAGCATTTTGAGTTTGATTTCTCTTCCCTCCTACCCAAGGAAGGGGAGCAGGGGGAGGGAACCTCCGGGCCTGGGCTAGGGCTTGATTTCTCCACTCTTATGACAGCCCAGGAAGCCCCGATTGTCCCTCCGCCTCCCTCTCTTCCTGCACTAGTTGAGGTACCCTCTAGAGAGGAGTCTGGACACTCTTCCGCTTCTGAGGGCGAGGAATCAGAGGTGGGAACTTCTTGGTCCGATGATGAGGAGCAGGGTCCTCAGGCGAAGGGAAAGGGCATTTCTGTCACCACAGTTATAGAGGCGGCAGAGGAGGAGCAGCTACATATTGCTATTCAGCGCTCCTTGGTGGACAAAGCTGCCCCGGCCACAGTTCCACAGTCAGCAGATGGGGGCAGCACCTCTACTACCCAGCAGACCACCGACTCCCATAGTGCTTAGTGCGCCCCAGGGAGCCCCTCACTCTGTTTTACATTTCTTATGCATTGGGGACAATGCATACTTTTTCGTTGGGGGTGGTGTGTATTTATGTTTTTGTGACAACTTGGAGGATATTGTACTTGTATTTTTGTTTTATGTTATGTGTGTTTTCGTTTTTGTTTCTTTGGTGTTGTGATATCTTCAAGTTGTCAATAAACCAGGTGTACATATATCTTTTGTGGTACTAATGTATTTCAGTACCATGAACTCTTGTTTGCAGTTTATAAAAAAAACAATATTATATATATATATATATCAAAAACAAGTCGTTAAATTATGTAGGGTTCTCCTTAGTTGTTAGCAATGAATTCCCCTTGGTTTTTCTTCGCCGGGTTCTTTTCCAAGGGTGTAATAGTAGAACCACAGCACCAGGACGAAACGTATTGACTGGTTTAGTGTAAGTGTCTAGTCTCAAGCATGTGTGTCTGTAAATAATCCATACCCTTCCTATAAAAATAATGGGTTAAAAAGAAAATCAACTCTGTGTACTTGAGGCTCGCTTGTTGACTCTATGTGTACTTAGAATTATCCATGCAAATAATGAAGGTTTCGAGTTGTCAAGCCTTGACTCTGGAGCTAAAACGAGGTTGAACCAAACAGTCATGTGACATGTGTGTTAGATGTTTGTATCAATAATTCTTGTGTTTACTTCTGTCAGCTAGAACTTGCACAGTTGGTTTTTCGGTGCTAATAATAAGTACATTGAGTTGGAGAAATGACCTTAGGCATTCCTTGTGATATTGAGAGACCCAGTGAACCTTTCAAGATACCAAATGTTTGCATGAATATCACTAGTTGCTCATTGGAGCCTTAAGCCTTTTTGTTGGACACCTCATTACAAGCCTTTCCCGTTTCAAAAAAGTAATTTCATCTTTTGAACTCGTCCCTCCTTGAATATTGAGAATGAGGCCAAAAGCCTAAGTTGGGGGTTTGGTGAAAGAATTGGAGATTGACAAGGTTGTATATCGAGTGTAGAGTATATACCTCAAAAGATTCAATTGAAAATTATTCAAGCTCCAAAAAAAAAACAAAAAAAAAAGATGGATATGTATGTAAATAAATATGGAAGCTTGGAAGAAATTCAGTGAGGTAGTTCTACGTTGGTAACTAAATGCCGATGAGGCTATGAAATTTGAAAGGAAGAAAAGGGCAATCAAAGAGAATGATGTGAGTAGTGTTTAAGGAGGGTGTAGTCACTTATGCCCAAATGATTATCCAACCCTTCCCTAAGCCTACATTACAAGCTAGAAAAGTCCCTAGGGGATCTCCAACCGAATGTTCTTAAAGTAGTAACGAATTAAAATAAGAGCAAGCCTATGGTATGATGTGTTGTAACACCTGAAATTCTTTGTGAGTGTGAGTGTCTTGGTAAATATGTCCCTTGTTTTGTCTTTGTAAATATTGCGAGTTGGGACATTCTTTCTTTTTGGTAAGGGCACATGAACTGTGAGGTATAACAGTAGTTGAGTTCTTGAAGTCGGGTGCAAGTGCACTCCGCTGAGAGTAACATTTAGTCAAATTGTTTGAGGCTCAAAGTTCACAAGTTGAGTAGTCCACATATAAATAGTAGTAACTGTTCATGACAGGCAAATGGTTGAAATGCATGCTTGTAGTACTGGCACTTAACACTGTCCTTGGTCATAGTTGCTTCCGGTCTTGTAGTTTAAGTCTAGGTTAGGATAGAGCCATTTTAGTTGCTTGAGGACAAGTAAGAGTTTAAGTTGGGGGTGTTGATGTGCCAAAGAATTTCGGCACATTTAATACCAAATTGCTTAGACTATAGTTTGTTTCAAGAGCATTTACCCTTTATACTTATAGAATTTTGACGTTTTACAGTGCATGAGGTTTAAATATTCAAGACCATGAAAAAGAAAGCAAAGAAGCTAAAAAGTGAGGGAAACAACACTATGCGATCGCATATCTGACAAGAGAGCGTCGCATAACTTAAATGCGAAACGCATAACGCACCCAGGGATCGCAGATCGCAACAGAAAGATAGGCCAATTTCAAGAGATAAAATGCGGTCGATTATGCGACCGCATAACTAACCGCAGAATCCCCGGTGCCTGAAGTTGCCTCAAGAATGCGATGTCAATCTGCGGTCGCACATCAACAATGCAAACCGCAAATCAACAATGCGGTGACGATCAGAAAACTAGGGTTTAGAGATGCGATGAGAATGTGAAGGATGCGAACCGCATTCCTGTTATGCGACAGGAATGCGATCGCATAACATGTCCGCAGGGGCATTTTTGTCCGTGTTCTACCCGACCTTTGGCCCACTATAAAAGGATTTACTTGGGTTTTGTGGGTCATTCTGGTCTGGCTTTTGAAGAACATTCTCCTATTAGAATATTCTCTCCTTTTTGGAAGCATTATAACTTCATTCTTGGTTTGTAAGCATTCATGACACTTAATACTCTTAGTTTTTTTGTCATTTATTATGAGTAGCTAGCTTTAAATACTAAGGTTGTGGACCCTAAATGGGTGTTATGTATTTGGGTATTTAACATTGAATATATGCATAATGGGTTGTTGATATTTATTTACTCTTCATTGTATATTTCTTGTTAGTGGTTGCAAACATTAACTTATGCCATAAATTCTCTCTTTGCTTGGAAAAGTGGGTTAGAATTGGTAAGAGTAACTATCAAAGACTCAAGGCTTTAAACCTTGTTTAATAGAATCACTTAGGGATAAGATGGTTTTATTTGGCATAAAGTGATTTGGGTTTTATTGCAACTCTTGTATATTTGGGAAAATTATAAAGAGGAAATACTACTCTATTATTGGAAAATATTGGGTAGTCATCTAGAAATCAATTGCATATCAAGAACTTCCTATTAGAAATATATCATATTAATACCCATTTGCATTACACGTCGTTAAAAGGGGACACAACCTTAGTTCACTTAATCATATTAATTACAATTTTAAATAATTCTCATTGCTACTACTTCTATTAGATTACTACAAAACAAACTCCCATATTCCCGTTTACTAATGGAATGGAATTATGATATGAGTTAAGAATCACACTATCAAAGTAACATTTCCATACCTATTCCCTGTGGGATTCGACCCCAACCTCGTTGGGTTATTATATTTGTCTTCGACCGCTTTACGCTATTTTAAAGTGTAATTTGAGCGTATCATGGACCAGATCCATCTCATCCACTTCAACAGCCTTAATGGGATCAACAACATTTTCTCTCCCTTTTTTTTCCACTCTTTTCTTCTTACTCTCCTCTAAAGCTCTCTTTAACTCGTCCTCACTTTGCTTTAACTTGCTTCTTGTAGTTCTTTCTCTTGGAATAGAAATATAAGAAGTCTCCAAAGGAGCAGCTTTTTTTTTTCTTACTTTCTCTTGTTGTTCCAGACGTTTAAGCTTTAGGAGTTCTTTTCTTCTTTGGATTGTAATTATCGCCTAACGTTTTCAGCAGATCCGCACGGCTTTCCTCAGTAGATGAACTAGGTTCATTTGTGTGCTTTCCTAGATTTACTAAACCTTCAGCGGATTCTCCTGATTCACTTCCCCCAGCGATCTTGCTACTTTCTTCCTCCTTTTCTGGCTCAGCACTACAGATAGCCATTTTTACAAATTCTTTCCCTATTCCCCTCTCTTCACTCCTTACTCCCTCTCTCTCTTTTTCTTTTTCAAATTTGTTTTTACCACCTCTTCTTCTCGTCTCATGTAGTTCCACATCCTTCACACACCTAACTAGTATGAACTTGTTTTCTAAGTGTTTCAACAACATCAGAGATGGCCTCAGAAGAAAGGTGTGGGACAGATGTTACCTGAGTCATCAGAAATTCGGGAATTGTTTTGTGAGGGTGGGGATGGCTTGAATGAACTTTCAGTTTTGAATTGACGGTTAAGGCTTCCCTAGAACTAGGTATTTTAATTTGGTGAGGATTCTAGTTAAAATGGAATTGGTTCGAAGTCAACTAGATAAGTTCTGCTCATGATTTAGCTATTAGTATTTCAAAGTGTGCAGAGTGTAGAACACATACCTCGCCTTTCAGATGAACCAGCACGATGCACCATGTTCATCATTTCAGAATCCTCTTGATCAAGCCTCAATTTGCAAAGATAGAAAAAATTTCATTAGTGATCAGTGAGTCATATCAAAACATGGCCTAAGAGTATCCCTTTTACAGTATGAGACTGAGCAATTGTTAATCTGATTATTTACACCAGTTTCAGACTTTTCTAGCCAATTGATTTTTTTTCATTTTCTTTTCATGTATTTACATTTTGAACTGGTTCAATCAGGTGATCTTAATCATCCCTAATAGTAACTTGTTCCTTTCAAAATGCTCTCTACTCAGTGCTTTGTAAAAATATATGCATGGTCTCAGAACCAATTGGTTACTCCTTCAAGTTTCTTCAATGCCTTGTTGATGTGGAACAGGATCAGGCAAAGGTTCCAGTGAGGTTTGGGAATTAGTTTGTCCAGTTCCCCCTGTTATGTTTTCTGGGATGGATGAACCTATTCCATCACCTATTCATTCCTCCAGTGTTGCTCCAGTTTGGACTGAGTTTCTGACCAGCCCAATTTCTTCATCATCTTGTTCCTTACCAACCCCAATGATTTAACCTTTCATTCCATTTCCAAAGAAGATGTTTCCTCCTTTGAGGTCCTCAAGTGAAAGGAACTAGTCCTTGTTGCCAGTCATGTGTTTTGAGCAGCCACTATCCATGTACCATATTTAGCTACTACCTTTCACTTGAACCTACAAAAGAAAATCAGGGTTAGTCTTAGGAACCCAAACTAGTTTGGGTCCCTTTCTATAAGCAAAAGGATGAATTAAATTCTTTTTAGCCCAACTTGGTAGCCAATTCTTCCCTTGAACAAAACTTTTATTCTCTTGACTGGCCTTTGTTCTTGCATTACATTCACTTTTAAAGTGACCAGTCTTACCACAATGAGTACAAATCTTGTTCTTAGGAAGAGTGGGGTACTTGCTTTTAGGATCCCACTTAGGTAGAGGATTCCCAAAGCCAAGTCCTCTTCTATTACTACTATGATGTTCCTGTAGCCATGTCAAAGCATCAGAGGACCTGTTCCATTTGCTAGTTCTATCTAGTTCATGCTTGACCTTGCTTAGATCCTCCTTAAGGACTCTTATCTTCTCATCTCTTTTGTACAACTCGTCTTTCATTTTTCCTACATTTTCTTCTAATGTGAGTTATGTGTGATAAGATTTGTTTTTACCTGTTCCTAATTTCAGTTTTAGATTTTCAGATCTTAACTCTAGGACAGTGGTGTCAAGTTCATGAACCTGGTTCATTAACTCAATATTTTTACTATCACTTTCACTAGCCCTAAGTTCCAGATTTTTGCACTTAGCTTTCAAAATCACACACTCCTTAGACAGTTATTTCTTTTCATTGTTAAGATCCTCAGATTCATCAATGAAATCCAGGAGTAACTCAGATAGCCTTTCTTTAGACAAAAAGTTAATCTTGTCTTTGAGATGAATTATACTTACCTTAGATTCCTCATAGGATTCTCCAATTGCCATAAGTGTTTGTTCATATCCATCTTCATCCTCTGAATCTTCATCTGATATTTGTACCTAACAGGCAACCATAGCCTTTGTTGATCCTTTGTTCTTCTCGGGTTGAACATGTTCCTTCTTCGTGTTCCTTCGTCCAACTCTTTCCTTCTTCCATTCAATTTCCCATTGAGGGCAGTTTTTGATTTTGTGATCAGTCTTGCCACACTTGTAACACCCCCCATTGGTTTTTTTTCCAGGAACCCTTGATTTGTTGTAGCTTCCACTTCTTGAAGGACCCTTTGCTCTCATTAGGTACTTCTTGAAGTCCTTTGTGATCATGGTCATTTCATCCTCCTCCAGATCAGCTTCTTCAGTGATTCCGAATGCCAAACTCCTTTCCTTCTTGGGACCATCCATCTTCATAATCTTCCTTCTAAGTTCATAGGTAGTGAGATTTCCAATCAGCTCATCCAGCTTAAGAGTTCCAATGTTCTTAGATTCCTGAATGGCTATAATTTTGCTTTCCCAAAAGTCTAGCAAGACCCTTGTCAGAATTTTCTCAACCTTGTCTTCTTCAAGAATGACCCTTTCAAGAGACTTAAGTTCATTGGTCAGTGTAGTGAACCTTGTATACATCTCTTAGATTGTCTCTCCTTCCTTCATGGCCAAATTCTCATATTGAGAATATAGTAGAGTTCCTTTTCACCTTTTCACTTGAGGTGTTCCTTCATGAGCCACTTGAAAAGTGTCCCAAATTTCTTTGGCAGTGGTACAACTTTGAATTCTGCTATACTCGTCTGGACCGAGTCCACACACAAGCCACTTCTTGGCCTTATCATTTTTCTCCCACTTTCTCAAATCCTCAGTAGTGCAGTCAACTCTAGTCTTTGGCGCATCTACTATTTCAGCAGTCTTCTTCATGGTGGCTAAAGGACCGTCACTAACTATGTCCTATAGTACATAGTCTTCTCCAATTAAGTGATCCTTCATCCTATTCTTCCACCAGGAGTAGTACTGGCCATTGAAGAGTGGAGGCCTAACAGTTGATTGTCCTTCCCAATTCCCAAGTGGTGCACTCATCTTGATCTTTTCCTAAGGTGTAAGCCTCTTGAAGGATAACCCTCTCTAATACCAATTGATGTTTATCTACGTCAATACCACACAAGAGAGGGGGGTTGATTTTTGTGGTGTCCAATTTCGCGTGCACTGGATAGAATGACCTGGTTCTTCTACGTGTTCCAACTCCTACTGTTGCGGAATAATAAATGCAGAAAAGTAAATAACACATAGAATTTTACGTGGAAAACACCTCGCACAAAAGGTGAAAAACCACGACCTTCTACTCTGTAGGATTTTCTCCAAACACTTCACTACAACAATGAGCCAAACGAAATTTACAAAATAAACTCTTTTGTAAACCTAAGGACTACCTTTAATCCATTTGTGGCAAACTAGCCTCTAGCTATTTGCGACAAACTTCAAGTTAACTATAACTTGAACACTTAGTACCTATTACAATTTCTTCTAGATAAAGCTGAAATGTACAATTTGTAATCACCTAGTACAAATAAACTAGACTAAAAGACAACAGATGAAACTGGTTCAAGTAGCTCCAAATTCGCACTCTCCGATTTGGCTCGGACTACTTGCAAAATTTCTTCACGAATGTTGCTATCAATTCTTGATAAATTTCTGCTGTTGTGTGTATGTTTACAATAAGAAGATTCTGCAATATATATAGGATTTAGTAGATAAGGAATTAACTAGAATCCTAATGCTACTCTTCCTTGGTGAAAGAGTTCTAGTCAAACTCAACTGCTAAATCCTTCATTATCTTAGATTCTGTTCTTATTGAATAAGGAGTCCTTCTCCAATTTCGTTTTTGCAATATTTTTTATCAGAAGATATCTCAATTTCAGCAGAATACGTTTATCTCCTACATGTGCATCTCATGTGCCATTGAATATGCTCGTTTATGTCACTTGTGATGGACCTGGTTCATCTCGGAGTTCCTTTGTCAATCTTCAAAACTATTTCCTTTCATGGGCCAACAGAGAGGTCGCCCCCTTAGTTAAATTTATCTGGGGAATGCCCCGAAGGATTTGTATATATTTTTATCAGGGGTATGCCCCGTAGTATTATGTATTTGGAGGCCATGACGAACTTGTAGAACGGTATAGTATGTATTTGTATTTAAGGTTTTACTTTAGTTTTTATTTTATTTTCTTTTATTAGATGGGGACGACCTCGAGCCTCCTGTATGTTTATTTATCTTTTCGTATTTTTACCTCAATTTGAAAATCTTAAAAGCCAACTTGATCATGTACGCAACCGTATTAGTTACGGAACTCGGGGAATGCCTAACACCTTCTCTCTGAGTCAAATGAACTTCCTTACCCGAATCTCTAGTGCGGACTTAGTTTAGAGTCCAAAAGGGAAAAATCATTTTTTTAAAACGGTGACCTGACACACTGAAACCAAATGTCAGGTGGCGACTCTGAATCATTCCTTTAAAACACAATTTTTTGTCACTTTCAAAATTGAAAAACCCTTTCAAATTTCACAAAACCTTTTTATTTATTTTTAAGAGGGTTTAGTGAAGTTTGTTTGAAAAAAGGGGTGTGTCATATCTGGCGACTCTGCTGGGGAATTGCAGGTTCGAGCTTATACTTGATCTAGTTGGCTTTTAGGATATTCGGTTGAGGCGTTTGTTTTCTTTATTTGCTTTGTTTATTTGGTTTGTTTATTTTATTTCTTGTTTTTAGTTATTTGTTTATCGCTTTTCCTTATGTGTTACCGCTTTATAACTGTCATCATTTGCATAACCATGAGTCTTCTTTCTGCAACAAGTCTCGGAGTACGCGTCGCGTACACGAACTCTTTGTTGAGTCACCCTTATTTTAGGAGGGGGAGCCGTCAGACATATGGAGTGGTTGGAAAGCTTAAGCAGCCACCATCGACCATACGCTCCCCCGAATTGCCTTGTTAGTGAACCCCAAACGTAAGTCATCCCTTAGGTCATTTTTATTTTCATCATGTCATTTAGACCTAGTAGGGCTCGGTCCTAGGTATCGTGTCCCTTTGTAGGAGGCCAATCCAAATTTTGTAAAAATGGGCCCATGGCCCAAAAGGACATTCAATCATCCCTATGTGATACATGTTGCATCTTTGAGGGCAGAAATATCATTTGACGAACTAATGTTTAGGAAATAAGGGTGAAAAAGGAACCAAGTGGGGCAAGTTATATTTTTCTTTCACAACTTTTTTTAAAAAGAAAAAGACAAAAAATGAAAATAAAAAATCCAAAAAGATTTTGCACTTTCCCATAATTATTCAAAAATCAAAAAAAAGAGATAAAAAGAAAATCAAAAAAGATTTACATGTTTCATCATTCATTTTCAAAAAAGAAAAATATGTATTTTTTCAAATTAATGTTTTTTTAATTCTCTCTCGTATCCAATCTGCCCGAACTACGCATACCTGATTCTCGTCTTTCTGGGTGAGATACGTAGGAAACCCACATAGGGTCTGGTCTTCTTAGTGAGTCTTAGGTTCTGGGCTTCGCGGTGTCGCAGCCAAATCTTGCATGTTTAGCCACATTTTGCCACATAGGTTGTTTTTTGCAAAATAGGGTTATTTTCTCAAAGTGGATTGTTATCCAATGTCTTAGAGCCCTAAGTCCATAACAATGTGTCCTCTCAGTTTTAAGGTCCATCCATATGAATTTGCATATCTAGCCACTTTTGGGTACATCGGTCATTCTTGCAAAATGGGGTTATTTTCGCAAAAGTGGTTCAATGATCCTTGTCTTAGTATTTTGAGTCCACAACTAGGTTTCATATTACTTTAAGGTCCATCCTTTTTGAGTTTGCGTCTTTAGCCACTCCTGGCCATATCGGTCGTGTTTGCAAAATGGGTTATTTCTGCAAATTAATTTTGGACCATGATTATTGGGAGCTTGAAGTCTATAAACCTTTGTAAAATATTTTCATGCCTTTGAGGTCACCTTTGTTGAGTTTGCATTCCTAGCCACTTTGACCACATAAGTCATTTTAAAAAAATAGCTCAATCATGTCTTGCATGTGTCCAATAGGAGGCGTCTTGAGTCACTGATCTATTTAGTCTTATTTTTCTCATTCAGGTATGGATACACGTGCCATAGCTTGAGCATGACAGATAATCCATGACCATCGCATTTGGGAGCTTCCTTGAAAAGATTTTTTAATATATTTTTGAGTCTATTTTATGTTGTCTTTTAATTTTTAGTTTTGTACGGTAGTATCGAGTCAGTCAGTCTAGTTAAGATTGTCGAATCTTTTGTTATAGTACTTCATGTTTTGTATTTGAAAAAACCAAAAAAATTTATAAATGAAAATTTCAAAAAGATTTTTGCTTTTTATTTTTTCATCATTTTTCAAGAACTACGCTTGGTCTGATTCATGTGGAACATGATACGTAGGCAACCTACATAGGGTTCGATCAAACCATTAAAAAAAAGAATGAAGTTGTGGGACGTGAGGGGTGATAGAAATAAAACGGTGATAATTAGAAAGAAAAGAGGAAGGAAAATGAGCAAGATGTGCTAGAAAAGAAAGAAAAGAGAAGATTGAAATGAACAAAATTGGGATGATGCCAAATGATCTTGTGACCCTCGAAGTCATTCTAGAATCGTTAATTGTTGATAGGTGCATTGCACGCAATGTGATAATTTTATATGATAAATGCCCTAACGCTAACATGTTGACTTTGTTTTGCTCCTCTTTGGTACTTTTATTGTTATCATAGCAGGAGGTGGTTAGTTTGTGGCGAGTCATCCATACAACACAAGGTCAAATAGCAAGGTAGTCATGACTGGCAACGTCTGGGACACAAGTGTTGTTGATCCGCCCAAGGGGATTGTTGAATCAGAATTTGAGTTTAAAAAAAAAGAGGTCCTAAGGTTGAAAGGACAGATGGCCGAATTATACCAAGCCTGGGTTAGTGGGCATCCTCCACCATTATTTCCCACTAACTACTCTGAANTTTTCCCCCCCCCCCCCCCCCCCCCCCCAAAACCACCTCAAAGGAGTCAATGAGCCACTTGGTGAAGACATTGTGATTGAAGTTGGTAAAGGTCCCAATAATTTTGATGTGGGATTTAGTGGCTAACATGTCGAGATTGGTGATTGGAAAGAAACTCCTTCCTTGGCTAGCCAAAAAGGAGTTCTGGTGGTTCATTTTGTTGTCATTTCTGTCGTCCGGATTATTTCAGGGTTGTAATCTGGATATGGTCTTGTGGCTCAAACCCTTCTTCTTCTTATTTTGCCTAGTTTTTTTTATTGTAATAACTCATCTAGTGTTATCTTGGATTGTTCTAGGGTTGTAACCCATGTCTATTTTGCTTGTTTTGTTCAAACCTTTTTCACCGTTTGTCTAATGCAATTTCCTGTTTTTCTTTAGTTCTAATTTGTTTTGTTTAGGTAACTTTTCCTTTTATAGTTATTTTCATGCTGACTCTAGTGACATGACATGCACACATAATTCTCAGCCTGGTCTTGAATGTTTCATGAAGCAATGAAACAGTTTGAAATATGATAAAAGGATGCAACTGAGGAAACAAGTAAAGATTCACGCATTCTGAGATAACCTGAAGCTTGAATTGAGTGAAACTGAGGCAGTCAGTCTAGGAAATCAAGAGATTGATAAGATCATACTACAAGAGAATATCTCTCAAGCAGTTTGTGGTAAATCAGTCAGTGCTGAAATGCATTCTTCCACATCAAGATAGGGTTGAGTCAAGTCTGCTTCGGACTGGCAAGAGTTATTCATTGAAACAAAGGTATTTCTCGCCGGCACAATTTGAGTTGATACCATTAATAGATACTATGTATGATTTCTTTGCTTATCTTCAATTGCAGGCTTGTACTTGATATTTTTAAAGTTTGGTATGACGAAGGCATTTTATTTTGCTATCCAAACACTTTTATCTTTTGTTACCCCTATTGAGCCATAATTTATTTTGTTTCATACCCCTCTTTTGGAATCAGAAAGTAGAGTTAGAAACTGGGAAAAGAAAAAGAAAAAGAGAAAAAGAAGAAAAAGAAATATAAAAAAAAAAGAGAAAAAAAGAAGAAAAAAGGAAAAAAGAAAGAAAGATGAAAAAAAGTCAGGTCAGATGTTGGAACTACGTTCAACCTGATTCCTTTTAAGGATACGTAGGTAGCCTCACTCTAAGGTTCGGTCTCACTCAAACAAAAATTCCAAAAAATCAAAAAGACAAAAAAAATCAAAAAAAGAATTCCCCAGACCAAGAAACTGGGGCAGAAGTTTTAATTTTGGCCAAAAGATTTAATTCCAAAAGTTCTAATTTTGAACCCTTTCATCTTAAATTATTTTGAGCCTTCATGTCACCCTTTCTTTCCAACCCTGTCCAAAAGCCTACATTACAGTCCAAAGAAAGACCTTCCGATCAATCTTTGAGGATGCCAAATCAAGTGTGGTGAAAGTATGATCTTCTTGCATCATGGGTAATACGTTGTTCTCAGCACAAAGAGAGAAGATGATAAAATGAGAGAGTCTTATCGGTGAAAACCCGCATGGGCACCATAAGGAGACAATGAGTTGAGAAAAAGAGCAAAATGAGAGAGGCTTGATGGTGAAAACCCTTCAAGTCACTAC
Source organism: Nicotiana undulata (assembly GCA_005239495.1). NCBI lineage: Eukaryota > Viridiplantae > Streptophyta > Magnoliopsida > Solanales > Solanaceae > Nicotiana > Nicotiana undulata. The sequence goes on along the minus strand of ML300018.1, from coordinate 36,523 downwards.
AAGTCGACTGAGGATTGTGGATCGAATAGGACAATTGGAGCGCTGAAGCCCAGTTTCACATTTAGAGGCATAATAAGAGTTGAAAATCAGATTCACTTGACAGATCAGACCGCTTAATCCAAAATGCATGTCATGGTCGGTGGAAATGGCCTTCAAATCAGATTAGTTTCTACTTTGTTCGTTTTCCTAGGTAAACGTTTTTCTTGTTAAATATCATATCTTCTTGTTTTTCTTCATATTTTGTCCCTCTTGTTTTGTTTGAGTATGTTTTTTTCGAAACAAGTGAAAAATAACTTCAAAATATGCTACCAGCTTTTTAATCACACAAAGCCGAGTCTGGCAAGAACATCAAATTGGCATAAAACACAGGAGAATAATGTGTGCACTGAGTTGGTGATAATAGATGCTCTTTGGTATCAATGCAAAATGCAAAGAGTTGGTGAATGTTAAGATGCGAGTGCAATGCACCGGGTATAAGGTATTTGACTTGAGCGAATCAGGAATATTTCTTGTGATAAGGGTTGTCCGAAAAAGCAGTCTGCCGATAACAAAGACTGTCTTCCAAGTTGAAGTCCAAGTTGATCGTGACATGTGCAGAGGAATCGCCCTTGCAATCAAGGCCACAAACTAACCACCACATTTTAAACTCACAAGTTCTCTTTGTTTGAAACAGGGACAAAGCAGTGCAAGCAAGTTGGTTAAAAAAACAAACAAAAAAGAAGAAAAGAAAGAAAAAAAGGGAAGAGAAGAGTCGACAAAGGGAAGTTTCTCACATCTTTGCCTCTATCTCTCTTAATAGTGTGCATAAAATTTTGCCATTGCTATTCACATTTTTTCTCCAAGGATAAGAAGACCTAGTCTGATGAATTTTATCCTAAGATCAATATCTTAGTCTGATGAATCTTTCTCCTAAGATAGAAGACCTAGTTTGATGAATTTTCTCCTAGGACCAAAATCTTAGTCTGATCAATCTTTCTCCTAAGATAACAAACAAAAAGACCTAGTCTGATGAACTTTCTCCTAGGATCGAAATCTTAGTCTGATGAATCTTTCTCCTAAGATAACAAACAAAAAGACCTAGTTTGATGAATTTTCTCCTAGGACCAAAATCTTAGTCTGATCAATCTTTCGCCTAAGAGAACAAACAAAAAGACCTAGTCTGATGAACTTTCTCCTAGGATCAAAATCTTAGTTTGATGAATATTTCTCCTAAGATAGAAGACCTAGTCTGATGAATTTTCTCCTAGGACCAAAATCTTAGTCTGATGAATCTTTCTCCTAAGATAACAAACAAAAAGACCTAGTTTGATGAACTTTCACCTAGGATCAAAATCTTAGTCTGATGAATCTTTCTCCTAAGATAGAAGACCTAGTCTGATGAATTTTCTCCTAGGATCAAAATCTTAGTCTCATGAATCTTTCTCCTAAGATAACAAAGGGACCTAGTATGATGAACTTTCTCCTAGGGTCAAAATCTTAGTCTGGCGAATCTTTATCCTAATATAGAAGACCTAGTCTGATGAATTTTCTCCTAGGATCACAATCTTAGTCTGATGAATCTTTCTCCTAAGATAACAAAGGGACCTAGTCTGATGAACTTTCTCCTAGGATCGAAATCTTAGTCTGATGAATCTTTCTCCTAAGATAACAAAGGGACCTAGTCTGATGAACTTTCTCCTAGGATCGAAATCTTAGTCTGATGAATCTTTCTCCTAAGATAGAAGACCTAGCCTGATGAACTTTATCCTAGGATCAAAATCTTAGTCTGATGAATCTTTCTCCTAAGATAACAAACAAAAAGACCTAGTCTGATGAATTTTCTCCAAGGATCAAATCTTAGTCTGATGAATCTTTCTCCTAAGATAGAAGACCTAGTCTGATGAACTATCTCCTAGGATCGAAATCTTAGTCTGATGAATCTTTCTCCTAAGATAGAAGACCTAGTATGATGAACTTTCTCCTAGGATCAAAATCTTAGTATGATGAAATTTTCTCCTAAGATAAGAAAACCTAGTCTGATGAATTTACTCTTAGGATAATAATTGAAAAAGGGGGAAGTCTGGATTCGAAACCAGTCGAGTCTTTAGTTTTACTCTTACGCATCGATAGCACAAGTGGTCTACAGTTTTTCTAACAACTCACAAATCTCCCAAGTGCAAACTGGGCAGAAAAGTTTGTTTGTTTTGTTGTTTTGATTGCAGGCACCCACCTAGAGAATGAGGGAATTCGTTTCGGAATTATTTCAAGTTTCAAGTCAGTTGCAGGCGCCCACCTGGAGAACGAGGGAAGTCATTTCAAAATTTAATTCAGGTTAAAAGTAGCAGAAGCTTGCGGCAAGATTGTGAGTCGACAGTAGATGACCAACATAAGTAGTCTTAATCCAGAATAAAAGAAGAAGAAAAAACAAAAAAAAGGAATGAAGTAGTACTAGCAGCTGCATGGAGACCATTCAAGACTCATGATCAAGATTCAGAAGACTTATAGATAAGAATCTTGTAACTCATAGCTGATAGGCTTAGTTAGTTTTTTTTTATTTTTGATTTTGATGTAATAACAGGGCCGCGGACCGGAACCTCGGTGGATCGGCACCTCAATCGGCTCCCGACCTCGGTATACTCCATCATTTTTCCTACTTCTGAACTACACTTGGCCTGATTCCTTTATAGCCAAGGACATGTAGGCAGCTCAGATACCAGGCTTCAGTCACATTCTTCTTTCTTTAGTTTTAGGTCTCTCTAAATAAGGGTCGGGTCAAAAAACTTGTCTAGTCGTTCTTTGTCTGAAAACACTTCATGTTTCCACTCAAAGAGGGGCAGCTATAGACGCGTAATTTTTGACCCTCCCCGAGATATTATACTTTTTAGCGTTTAAATAGTTTTCTTAGGTCTAATATTGCTATTTTAACTAGTTTTAACTCTTTCACTTTATTTTAGCACAAAAATTAAAAAATACAAAAATAGTTTCATTTTTTCTCTATTTTAGGTATTAGGCATTTTTAGAAAAATATCAGTTTTAACCCATTTTTATTTTAATATAATCTTTAAAAATACCAAAAATAGTTTCAACTTTAATTTGTAGTTTTATTTTAAATATAATAATTTAGAAAATCAATTAAGGATTATTTTATATTTTTATAAGTATTTTTGAAGTGAATGTTAAATCAATTTTGTAGAATTTTTAAGCCCAAAACATTGACTCTTGCAAGAGGCCCAAGACCCAAAAAAATCCCTAACCATAAGGCATCCCTCATATTCTTCTTCCTAAGGACCTTACACCCTAAAGAGATATACTAAAAAACAAGACCAAAAGAAAACTCGAGGACACCTTAGAGCTCCACCAGCCGCCGCACACCCTATCTTCTCCACACCCTCCAGCCGCCAAAAAAAAAACACCTCTCAGCACCTTCTTCTCCACTATTCGACAACACCTGCCCAGTCGCCGCCAAAGCGACAGCTCCCCATCGCCGACCTTCTACCCCCCCTCCCCCCCTCTTCCCCCCCCCCCCCCCCCCCCCCCGTCGCCTGACACAAACACCACAGCAGCCCCTCTTCTATTACCTCCACCCGCTGCCGGCCAGCAACTCTCCAAAGAAAACCGCCGCCGGCCATCACCCCAAATCCCTCTACTGCCTCCTCCCCCTCGTCTCTTCTTCTTCAAACCTCAAATCTGTTGGAAACCCGCCGGAACGCACCCCATTCGCCTCTCACCCATCTCCAGCAAAACCCAGCGACCTCTATCTGCACTTTGTCACCGCCGCTGGAAGTGGCGACTGGTCTGGCGACGACCTTCACACGCACACACATGCACGATAAAAGGTAGGGACAAACAAAAATAATAGACAAGCGGCTTGTCTTCGAATTTTCGATGCTTAACTTCCTAAATCAGAAAAAGTACAAAAAAAAAGAAGGTTCTGTTTTTCTTGATTTTTGAATTTCAATTCATCGTTGCAAATAATGGAGATCGTTTGAGGTTCGGCGTTCGATTGTGAGCTCGATTGCATCGGCCGTTTAAGGTCCGCGGCTTCTGCTGGTTTTTCGCTTATGTTTTCACTCGGATTTGGAGTCGAAACTTTGTACTTGACGATTCTTCTACCCATATTAAAGAAATCCTTAATTTAAACAGGTTCTTCTTCTCACTATTCCATCTATTTCAATTTTTTTATTGTTTTGGATATAAGTATTCAGTATCTATATTAAGATAGTTTGATTTCATGTGCCATATTAATTGAAATTTAAATGAGACTAGTCTTGGGTCATGGGAATGGGTAAAGGCTTAATATGTTAATATTTAATTTATCCATATGCTTTAGGATCAGGTTTAATCTAAATAAAGATAAATTAAAAGTTAAACACAAAAATGAGCATGAAATGAATTTTTATCTAGTTTAGTTTCATTCTATTTTTGTTATATTTGACCGCTAGTAGCATGTTTTAGGCCGACCACATTTGGGTAGGCAATCCTTTACGTTGCTCATCCTTTAGTTTCTTTTGAGGCGAGAGGTCGCCCCCTTAGTTAAATTTATTCAGGGAATGCCCCGAAGGATTTGTATTTATTTTTATCCGGGGTATGCCCCGTAGTATTATGTATTTGCAGGTCGTGACGAACTTGTAGAACGGTATAATATGTATTTGTATTTAAGATTTTACTTTAGTTTTTATTTTATTTTATTTTATTAGGTGGGGACGACCTCGAGCCTCCTGTGTGTTTATTTATCTTTTCATATTTTTACCTCAATTTGAAAATTTTAAAAGCCAACTTGATCATGTACGCAACCGTATTGGTTACAGGACTCGGGAAATGCCTTACACCTTCTCCCTGAGTCAAATGAACCCCCTTACCCGAATCTCTGGTGCGAACTTAGTTTAGAGTCCAAAGTGTTTTAAAAGGAAAAATCATTTTGAAAAACAAATGGTGACCTGACACGCCGAAACCAAATGTCAGGTGGCGACTCCGAGTCATTCCTTTAAAACATATTTTTTTATCACTTTCAAAATTGAAAAACCATTTCGAATTTGAAAAAAGGGGTGTGACAATCACAGGCCCTTGCGGGGCATTGTTTCCCCCGACAATCATATGTATGGAGTGATGGGGCTTCCCTGCTTCGTCCCTTTGAGCTACTACTTTTTCCGAGGGGAGATCCTCGACTCAACCGTAAGAAAATCCTTGCAGGTATCCTTTGCTAGATAACCGGTCTGATTCTTTCTGAAGATGCCTGCAATCCTCGGTTCGATGACCGTGAGTACCGTGAAAATCGCATATTAGTTTGGGGTCCCTCTGAGAGGGGTCTGACGATACGGGCTTCAGCCATCTGGTATCCCTGATTTTACCCATGGCTGATATGATGCTGAAAATGTTGCACCCGGAGTTGCACCGGTTTGAGCGGAGCATCCCTGCTGGCTCTGTGCCCCTATTGGGCCTAGATTTATCTGCTACCCTACTTCGGACTATTTCAGAGCTGGTTCGGGACTCATTGGTGTCATGCCCCAAAATCGAGGGACTAGACCGACGCCTAACCGGATGAACCCAGTCAAGCAGACCTGGATTTCCTTTCCTACCCAATGTATTACCCCGTGTTCATAACATACATTATTCCATATGAGTTAGCCAATTTAGATTCAAAGTACACTTTACAACATAATTCCATTTTTCTCTATTAGTTTTCAACAATAGACAATCCAAAATATACAAGTTACATACAACATTTCTGATTTGCGATCCACAATTACGAGTGAGTACAACTACCACCTAAAATATACATATACATATACAACCCACAGAGTGTCTACGGAGCCTCTAAGAGTTCTTAGGAGTTTTACGTAACTTGCCGGCAACAAGGCCCCGGCTATACCTTTACAACATAAAAAAAGGGGGATAGTATAATCTACACGCGGCCCCGAGAAGAAGAGGGGCTCACCAAAACTGCTGAAGAGATGAAGAGGAGGCACCACTAACGGCGGGCTGAGCTACCTGCTATGGAACCACCTACATCCATATAAAAGATGTAGCGCCCCCGGCAAAAGGGACGTTAGTACCGTGGAATAGTACTAGTATGTATGAACAAACTCTACCCTACGTACAATCAAGCAATACACAGATAAGAGACAGTTAATGGCACCAACAAGTATTGCACAGAAACAGAAACAACCACAATCAAGAGTTTCACAGATTCTCATTTCAACACAACCACATTCCACCCTTATTACCTCGTCCACCCTTATTACCTCGTCCACCCTTGTTACCTCTCATCCCTTATTACCTCGTGTTTCGGCGTGCAACCCGATCCCTTCGGACAAACACATTTCAGCCTTATTACATTTTGTTGCGGCGTGCAACCCGATCCCACCGGACAATCACATTTCATAACAACAATCACCAACAATTAAATCACAAGGATCTTCATTACAAGGAACACAAGTTCATATCAACAATTCGCTATGTGGACTCAAGGCACAATGATTCTCACCAAGCAGTAATTCATGTACACGGTGTTGCCATAATCGTTCAACTCAATTTCATCAATTCACAATACCCTTTTTCATCACTTACCACACACGGTTTTTAGCCAGTAGGTACATTTCCACACTTGGGCACATTAACATTCTTTCATTTATTAACACATACTTTCATATCGATACCCTCGAGCATTTAACGAGCTTTGCACATAGTAAGATAAGCACAACAAACCACTTTTCACAATCTCAATTAGCATAGTAGTCAACAAGAAATTTAGGGAGTGAAGTATTACGCCTCAACACAATTGGACAGTCAATTCACATATTCTCACACAAGGTCCACACACCGTATGCTCGGACACCAACAAGAGGATTCTACAAAGGTTAAATTTAGCCATACATACCTAGAGTGGAATTCCCTTCTAATTCCTATTCCCAAATCACCGGACCGTCAAGCAACGTCAAATCTAATTCATAATGCAACACATTCATCTTAGAATTGGGAATCATGAACATAATTCAAACTCGCTTAGGCATTTTATCGAATGCTATGTGACCCCTCAAATTACCAACCCCCTCTTTGTGAATATTTACTCTAACCCACTTCCCTTTACTAGATTGTAACAATAAATGAACATGCATGCAAGGTTCTTCACTTTTATCTTCAAGCCCATTTAGGGGAGTTCTACTATCAACCAAAAATCTGAAAATTTAAGGGAAATGGGGTGGGGACTTACCTGTTAGAATGAAGAAGAAGAAGAAGATCACTCGAAATTCCCAGGCCTGAGTGATTTTGGAAAATCAAATTGATGAAGAATTAGCTTTCTCTCTCAAGAACCCTCTCTCCCCTCTCTCTATTTTGTTCAGAAATTCCTTAAAAATGAAAGGGAGGGGTGTTTTATTAAACAGGGGGACGGGTTTTAAATTTAGAAAATAGGAGCCCTGACACAAAAATACGGTCAGGAATGCGATCGCATTCCTGCTATGCGGTCCGCATTCCTGTCGCAGAAATGGCCCTCAAATGGGCCAAAATTGGAAAACAATCAGCCCAGGTATGCGACCACTATGCGGTCCGCATACCTGTTATGCGATCGTATAGTGCGTCGCATAACCTCCCTCGCAAACACCATGGGGAAAGAATGCGACAGCTATGCGTTCCGCATACCCAAAATGCGATCGTATTCTGTGCCGCATAGTTGTCCTCAATTTGGACAGAAACCTGATCATGTATGCCACAGTTATGCGGTCCGCATACATGTTATGTAATCGCATAGTGCGTCGCATAACAACACAGTTTTGGAAAATTTTATTTTTCAAGTTTCGGGGTACTTTTTACTCAAAATAGGTCCGTTTTAAGAATTTTTACAGTTATAACAACACAGGGACCTATTCGGGCATTATTTTAGACATAGAATTTTACGGGTATTTAGCAGTTGGCCCTTGCGATGCTCTTCCGATTTATGACGTAAGGTCGATACCTCCCATTTCGTGGCTTTGACTTTCTTTTTGGGAGCCTTAACTCTATTTTTCTGGCCAGGTCTCCAAGTATCCTAACGACAAAGTTGGTCGTAGGTCCCTTACTCCATGCCGTTTCTAATATTGACCGGATTCAGGGGGTTGTTGTTGGTGCTCTCGAAGTTCTCTCACGGCTCTATAGCTGAGTGATCGCGGCTTTGTAATGACCCGACCGGTCGTTTTGAGCTCTAGCGTGTCGTTCAGTGGTTGGAAGTCATGAACAGCTTAATTTCAAGTATATTGACTTGTGCGTATGGTCGGAATTGAAATTTCAGGTATATTGACTTGTGCGTATGGTCGGAATTGAAATTTCAGGAAGATCGGAGTTGGAAGAATCGACTTAGACTGGAATTTGGAGTAAACGACCTCAGAATCAGGATCTGAAGGTTCCAACAGGTTCGTATGATGGATTCGGACTTGGGAGTATGTCCGGATCGGGTTTTGGATAACCCAGGAGCGTTTCGGTGTATATTGTGGAAGTCAGCATTTTTGAAGGAATTTCCTAAGTCTGGTTTAAAGCGCATTTCAGAGATATTGACATCCGTTTGAGATTGCGAGTCTGGGAATAGCTTCGCATGGTGAATCTGGAGTCGGGAGCGTGATCGGAAGTGAATTCGGATTTCCGGAGGTCAGTTTGAAGTCATTTGGCTAAAGATAGAAAATTGAAGGTTTTTGAAGAATCCCACCGGAAGTGGAAAATTTGATATCGGGGTCGGAATGCGATTTCGGAAGTTAGAGCAGGTCCGTAATGTCAAATATGACTTGTGTGCAAAATTTGGGGTCAATCAGACGTGCTTTGATAGGTTTCGACATAGTGTGTAGAAGTTTGAAATCCTAAGTTCTTAAAGATTTGGATTGGAGAGCGATTCGTTGTTTCGATGTTATTTGAGGCATCGAGCAAGTTCGTGTTATGTTTTGGGATGGGTTGGTGTAATTGGACGGGGTCCCGGGGGCCTCGGGTGGATTCCGGGTGGTTAACGGATCAAAAGTTGAAGTTGGAAAAGAGATGAAGTTGTTGTCATCTGGTGCGACCGCACCTGCGATGGAATTTCCGCAGGTGCAGAGCCGCAGGAGCGGCCTTAGACGCAGCAGGTGCGAGTGTTGGCTGGCTGGGCTGGGAGCGCAGGTGCGATGAAGTTTCCTCACCTGCGAATGCAAAGATGCGGAGGAGAGGGTCGCATGAGCGAGAGTTGCTGGAGCGGCTATTGGACCGCAGGTGCGAAAATGGCCTGGGCAGATTGTTTTTAAAACCGAGAATTGTGGGTCATTTCTTCACTTCTTCTTTGGTTTGGGCGATTTTGGAGGAGCTTCAAGAGAGGGTTTTCGTCAGGAATCACGAGGTAAGCAACTCCTTCATGTTTTGCAAGTCAAATACAAGGTTGTACATGGATTTGAACATGGAAATTAGTAGGAAATTGGGGATTTTGGGAGAAAACCTAAAAAAAAAAATACTTGATAAATTGGATTTTACCACGAATTTGAGCATGGAATTAGGAGTAAATTGTGTATTTGAGCTAGTAATGTTATGGGTATCGTTTATCTTCGCGAAATTTTTGAAACCGGGCACGTGGACCCGAGGGCATTTTAGTCAATTCACTGAGCGGAGTTGGGAAATTATATAATCTGAATTTTTAGCAAATATTTGAGTATATTTTCATTTGGTTTATCATCATTTGGGTAGTTTTGGAGCGTTGTGCATCGATTGGAGTCGTCGGGAAGTCTTGGAGGCCGTTTATGGAAATTTCGGAGCGAGGTAAGTCTCCTTTCTAACTTTGTGAGGGGGAATTGTCCCCCTAGGTGAATTAATCAAGTATGTGCTATTATCTTTGGGGGCAACGTACGTACAAGGTGACGGGAGTCCGTGCGTAGCTACTATTATGCCTTGTCCGGGTAGTTTAGGACCCACTAGCATGCCTTACGTGTTGTATACGTGATCCTGTCATAACATTTGGCTAATGATGCTATTGAATTAGTAATCTACTTTCCTAGAAAGGTTAGAGTGTATACTTCTTAATTATTTGATAAGAGGATTGATTTCCCCGTGTATTATTGTGTTCCTGGCAAGATTATTTATTGAATATTGTTGACCTTGGCAAACGAATTTCCAGAAAAATATTCTAAATACAATCTTCATGTTTAATTAAAAAAGAGAATTTTATCACTTCTTTGAGAAACTACTTTCCTGATAAAAATATGGACTCATTTTGTGAATATGTGTATCTATGGGGCCTGAGTCGCACGTATGATTCGCGAGCAGGATAACCCGGTATTTATGTATAACCGCGTCGCATGATCGATTAACGAGCGGGGCAGATAGATGCATCTATGGTTCGAGTCGTTCGACCCTCGGCAGTGCACAGTTTATTATTGTTGGTCCGTGCCGTTCGACCCTCGGCATTGCTTGCATATGATATTTTCTGCGTAGTTGCTATGATTTTTGCCTTATTACTGGCTTGAAATATTAAGTTGTCAATTGAAATGATAGAGGTTTAGAGTTACTAAAGATTTGGAAGAAGCAGTTCCTTCCCGTTGATTAAGTTGTTAATTTCTTAAATCACCCATGTTGATTAATTGTTATTAATATGACGAGGAATTAAAGTGTTAAACGTGGAAAGAGTTGGCATTATTTATTCCTGCACTTAATAAATTGCCTATGATAATCACGCTTATTGTCACACTTGAATATTCTAAATTGACCTCTAGAAAGTGTCTAATTTGACCTCTCGTCACTACCTCTCTGAGGTTAGGCGGGATACTTACTAGGTACACGTTGTTTTTCGTACTCATACTACACTTGCTGTGCATTTTGTTGCACAGGTACATTCTTAGCAGTGGTTGACTTGGAGACTTAGACGGGATGCATCATTCGGAGGTGTTCCGCAGCTGACAGAGTCTCCCTTCTATGTATTTGTATTTAATTTAAAGTCTTTGTCCAATTTGTTCTTCGGACAAGCGTTGTATAATTGTATAAATCTTTAGAAGTTGTTCATGTACTTGTGTCACTAGGTTCTGGGGATGTGTTGGAATTTAGTCGATTAAAACTGAATTGAACTGCTGTCGTACTTAATTTACGAAGATTTATTTATTTGATTATGAAATGCAATGAAAGGTAACGATTTCGAAAATGTTAAAACATGAATTTCTTCAACTAATTAAGGTTCGGCTTGCCTGACAGTGGTGTCCGGCGCCATCACGACTTATGGAATTTGGGTCGTGACAGGCTTGTTAGGCCTGCAGTATTTCGAAGATCATTTGAAGGTTGTTTTCCCCGTTCTTCTGAACGGTGGTGTCTCGCTCCTCTTGCGGGCTTTTTTTATGTGCATTCCAGCTGGTGCGAAGGTTGATGTCGTCGCGTCGGTCGTTGTTTGAGTCCGTGCTACCGGGGTTCGGCTCCGCTATGATGCTAAGGCCCAGTGGCGGTATGCCGGCATTCGGGATGCGCACATTATTCCCTCCAAATCCCCCAAGGCTGCTACTTTCGTAAGAACTTAATGAATTGGACATTCTGACCTGAAATAAAAAATTCTTCAGACAAGAAAAAGTGTGAAGAGATAACTTGTGTTTTCAACGAACCAGTACTAAAATGATCACTATTATCTTTAGCCCCACGGTGGGCGCCAAATTGTTTACCGTGAAAATGGTAACTACAATTATATATAGTTATGTGGTTCTAAAAATACGTGATTTATCTTAATACCGATTATTGAATAGTTTTAGCTAATGTGTTAGGATAGAACAGTAAGGAAACGAATAGAGAGCTGAAGGAAAGCAAACCAGAGTGCCTTAAATCAAAGGCTCAATGTTGACCTCGAGGATCCCTGAGACCGAGGTTCGGGCCTAGATCGGGTGGTCGATGGAGCTTATAACAAGCTTGCTTTGAGATACGTTATTTATGATCAATGATAAGTTATAAATGAAGAACAAGTAAAAGAAAGCAATAAAGACAAGTAAACGAGCTAATAAAGAGGAATAGAGGATGTTTGGTGTTAAAGGAGAGAATGTTCTTGTGTCTTGTGTTCGATGTAATGTGTTCTTACAAAGTGACGAGGACTCCCTTTTTATAAGAGGGGGAGTCTCAGCATAGTGCATAAGCATTAATTACAAAAGGTCTTGATTGATTCAGCTAGTTAATGCGCAAGTACGGAATCGTACTTCGTTGCAGGGCTGCCTGTCTCGATCCCCGTGCTGTTTCCTACGATGGTTTCGGACCCGTGTCCTCATGGGTCGAATCGTAGGAGCGTCCAAGGTCGGGCTTCGGGCCATACTCCTAATTCCGCGGGAATCGGCCATCAGGATATAAACATAAAATCATCTTTTAAGATTTTAACCGTATACAAGCAGGTTAAATCCCTACAATCAATTTTTTTAAACTCATAACTCATGAAATCTCAATAGAATTACTTCATTCATCCTCTTTAAAAACAATTGAACTAGTTACTCGAATCAAGTAATTAGTTGGGCCCAAGTTCTGAATCAACAAAATAAGAGAGAAGACTGAAATGAGATGGTGTTTGGACCGGGGGGGG
>ML300018.1:0-23925 GCA_005239495.1 Nicotiana undulata | reverse complement strand
GAGAGGTCCTGTTTTTGCGAAGAAGGGATGGGAAAAGCTTTATTTTCTTTGGTTCCACTGCATTTCTTTCGCCTCTTTCGATTGACTGTTGCATTGCTCCCATGTAAATATTGCTAGTGAGTTTTACCCCAGTACTAACCCTTTTCTCTATCTATTCTTTCCTTATTCTTCATCTTTTTTCATTATTTCTATTGAGTCTTTGTTTTGCCGTTTCGTTAATTTTGCTGATTGCTTCTATCTTCATCTGAATTCTACTTCAACTTCAACTGCCAAAGAGGGGGTCATTATTTGGTTATTTGTAAAAGAAGAGAAAATAGGAATAAAAGGAAGGGGAAAGTCAGAAAGAGAATGAACAAGAATATGGGAGAGGGGGTATAAGGAAGAAGATGAATGGGAGGTAAAACAGTGGTCTTAGGTTTAGTTAATAGTGAAAGGTATTTTTTTCTTTGTTAATTATATTTGATAATTTTTAATTATAATTTATACTTGTCATTATTTAATTGGTTAATTTGACACGTTATTGGCGAGTGTAACTCACGCATATGGTCTGTTGAACTCGGATGTTCATGAGACTTATTTTTTATTGACTAAAAAGGTTACAATGATAAAGGGGTTAGTTAAAGTGTTTGTTTGATTATTGAAAACAATTTAAAGAGGTTGTTTATGTATTTCACCTTTACTATTTTTTCTGTTTGATGTTAATTGTCAAGGTACACGGGTGCGTACTTGAACTTAGAGTTAAGTATCGTAATTATGCCACGTGAATCATGCCTATAGCCATAATAATCTGTTTAATAAAGCGCTCCTAAAGCAATTAAGACGGTTGTAAGGTTCATGCATTATGGATAAGATATTGTGAAATAAAATGTGGACTCGTTCATTAACGTTATGTACAAAGTTGTGTTACTACATAATTAATTGCTAACGTTTTAATCTTTACAATTACCCCAAAGCTACAACTAAAACTAAATTTGATTCTATCCTAAATTAATTCGTTATTGATATCAGGGCATTGTGTGTTTAAACTAATGGCTTTAACGCTCAAAGCAATTCTTTTGTTTATAAAAAGAGCAACAGCTCATTCAATGACTGGAAAACTAGTTGATCATAATCATGTAAGGGACTAATCAATGGGAAACCACTGACTACAAATTAATTTAGATTACAGGAATATCAAACTATTGGGTTAGATGTTGGGCATTTGCATCTATATTCGTTTTTTGGGTCACCTTTTAACTTATATCCGCTTTGCAAAAGAAATTATAAGTATACTCACATTTCGCGTAACTTCAGGCATACGGGCCTGAAGTAGGTTTGAACTTCATAATGTTTTACCTGAAGTGTAGCAAACTTAAGATATTTTTGTATGAAGTTTGGCCTGACTTGCAAAGGCAATCACGCAAACTTCAGTTCATAGTGCAAATGGCAACTTCAGTTCAATAAAACAACAACATGTTTTTGTTGAAGTTTTAATTGCTGAACTTCAACATTCTAGTAGCTGAAGTTTTGTTCTGTATTTGCTGAACTTCAACATGTTTTAGCTGAAACTTTGTTCTGTATTTGCTGAACTTCACGATGTTTTAGCTGAAGTTTGTTTTGTATTTGTTGAACTTCAACATTCTAGGAGCTGAAGTTTTTTTTTTATATTTGCTGAACTTCAGCATTCTTAGAGCTGAAGTTTTAAACAACAATGAATTTAATAGATCATTATTAGCAACGATTGGTGTTGTTCATTTCAAAGATTAAAGAATGACAAATATTTTCGACATGAAAACAAGTTACTACAGATAAATTAGAACCAAAAACCAATGTGCCTGTAAAGCTAAAAGATCTAAGAGGTTAAATTATTGTGAATAAGACCAAACTGAACATAATGGGACAAGAAGATATATATGAATCATCAGGCTAGAACGCATAGCAATATCTCAATCTTCGGCATTCAGAAAACGAAAGTGGAGAATGAGGAGGTGAAAGAGGCCTGGAATTGTTTAAACAGTGAGTACAAGTTATAACTTTTTTAAAAGATAAGTATACGTTAAATTGGGGCGGCCAAATAAGACGCCCCGTACAATTTTTACGTCACATGTTGAACATAAAACAAGCAGATCAATATCGTTTGCATGGAATTCAGGCAGGCCCATATCTATTGGGATTGCAAGGCTGAACAGTTTCAGGCCCGCTTGACCTAGCAACCTCAGGGTCATGGACTCCATTCTCTTCTACAAACAGACTAGGTACAATGGTCTTGTGATGGCAGGGCCATTAATTCTTGGGGAGCGAATAAGGGATTTTTACCAATCTATACTATATTAGAAATTTATTTATTTATGTTCTCTATGTTTTGTAGTTTTTAATAATTATTTAAGGGTTTCTTACAAATTGTATATTATTCCTAAAAGGCTCCCACCCCATTATTAGTGCCTTCAATTAAGAGATGCAATTACATCAACAATAACAACAACATACCCAGTAAAATCTCACTAGTGGGTTGGTGAAATGAAGGAAAGGGGCTGGTAAATATGTCACGACCCAAATTTTCAACCTTAGAGATCGTGATGGCGCCTAACACCATACTTGCTACGCAAGCCAATGTTATAGTTCAATTAGCTATTTTCCATTGATTATCCATTTAAACATGATAAAGTAAATTTAAAATAAACTTAATCTAATGGTTTCCAATGAATAACTCCAAATATAAAATACTAAATAAATAAATAAACCGAGCCACGAACTAATTATATAAATAACTCTAAGACTACCTCAGGGTATGGTGTCACAATTCACGAACTTCTAAGGTTACTACAAATAATGGGCTGAAAGAATAATATAGTTGTTTTAAGAAAATATAAAACAGTGTCTATGAACTAAGAGGAGATTCCAGGGATCTGCGAACGCCGGCAAATATACCTCATGTCTCCGAATGTAGAATGGTCGCTACTAAAATCTCTAACGATGGCCGGTACCTGAATCTGCACAAAAGAGTGCAGAGTGTAGTATCAGTACACCAGATCCCATGTACTGAGTAAGTGCCGAGCCTAACCTCGATGAAGTAGTGACGAGGCAAAGGCGGACAATTATAACATATCATGTGACAATATATATATATATATATATATATATTGTCACATGATATGTTATAATTGTCCGCCTTTGCCTCGTCACTACTTCATCGAGGTTAGGCTCGGCNTATATATATATATATATATATATAATAAAGCAATAAAACAATTCCACACAACCCAGAAAGATAAACTACAACAATAAATATGTCATGACCCCAAATCTTAACCGGCCGTGATGGCGCCTATTGTGGAACTAGGCTAGCCAGCACTCAAAATTTTCACATTTTTCTTTTCAAATATCTCACTTTATTTTCAACAATTCATAATACGCATATAAATTTTGAAATCTTTAAACAAAACAATTAAGCTAACAATCTACAATCGTCCCCAAGATCCGAAGTCAACATGTCATGAGCATCTACGAAATAAACTAACTTTTCTATCGTCATAGACAAAGTATAGGAATAATATATTAATACTAAATAAGGAAGGGAAATGGAGAAGTTGCGGACGCTGGACAACTACCTCGAAATCCCGTAAGCTACGGATAACGAACTCGGACGACTACTGCTCCGAATCAATACCTGGATCTGCACACAGAGGTGCAGGGAGTAATGATGAGTAACCCAACTCAGTAGTACTGAAAATAAATCACAGTCTGAAAAATAAGAAACACACAGCACATATACACCAATTCACAAAAATAGTAAATCTCCAAGTCACCATAAGTATTCATCAAATACAAAATTTCAAAAACCAATTTCCACAAATCCTTTGAAACAAGTATAATTTCAATATATCTCAGTAAAACTCTCAGTAAAAATCAGTTTGAAAACGAAGTGAATCATAGTTCAAAACTCAGTAAAATCATCGTAAACCCCTCGAGCCAAAATCATTTCTCATAACAATCTCAGTATCAGCACATCAGGCAATCTCACAGTCACTCAATATTAGCCCATCAGGCAACCTCACAGTCACTCAGTATCAGCTCATCAGGCAACCTCACAGTCACTCAATATTAGCCCGTCAGGCAACCTCACAGTCACTCAATATTAGCCCATCAGGCAACCTCACAGCCACTCAATATTAGCCCATCAGGCAACCTCACAGTCACTCAATATTAGCCCATCAGGCAACCTCGCAATCATATCAGCCTCGCGGGCAACATCACTCATTAGGTACATGTGCTCACTAGGGGTGTGTACAGACTTCGGAGGGGCTCCTACAGCCCAAGTGCTATTACAAGCCACATCATGGCATAAATCACTCACAGTATAGGCCCGCAACCTCACTCATATCATAACATCCTCACAATATAGGCCCGCAACCTCACTCATATCATAACAACCTCACAATATAGGCCCGCAACCTCACTCAGTCAGACACTCTCAACTTTCCCTTCAGGCCATAGATATACCGGGTTCTCGACCCAAAAATAATGTTTCAATTTCAAGAAATAGTATCAAAAATACTCTGAGTGTCAAAACAATTATCAAGAAAAGACTGAGTGAAAATCATAACATATTAAGTGAGGAAAATGGTAAAAACATTCCCCAAGGGGTAAACAGATCGACATTAGGCCCCAAACATGGCTTACATCCCAAATCATATCAAAATATATATTAATATTATTAAGCATAGGCTTGAAAATCGGTTTCACAACTCAATAGTTGCCTAAATAGGGAATATATTTCCAAAGTTCCAACCTTTGCATTCCAAAACCCGTGAAAGGGTGCAGAGTCCGGGGTTTCATACCCTCGACAGGATTTAAAGACATTACTTACCTCAAACTAGCCCCGAAACTATTCCGCAATATGCTTGCCTCTCGAATCAACTCCCGAGTGCTCCAAATCTACCAAGTTCAGATTTTTATCATCAAATTATGCTTAAGGAATGATTTCCAATTGAAAAATACCAATTTTAGCTCAAAACCCAACCCCCGGGCCTGCATCTCAGAACTCAGAAATTTTTATACCAAAATGTTATTCGTCATTTCACGAGTCCGTACATATAAAGAACGCTAAAATCGGAGTTCGTTTGACCCCTCAAATCGACCCTTAAAGGTCTCATAATCTCAAGCCCTAACTCCCCTTTTTCTACTGATTTTCATGAATTAAACACTGAGATTATGTTCCTTAATCACCTATAATCAAGTTTTAAGGTCCAAAATACTTACCTCTAGGATGAATACTTATTTCCCCTCTCCAAAATCGCCTCCAAGCTCTTTTCCCGTTCAAAAATGGTGTTAAAAGGTCTAATGGTCGCGGAGGGTTTAATTTTATATTGCCCAGGTATACACACTGTGCGATCGAGGCTCCAGCTATGCGTTCGTAGTGAACAAAATTTACCAGCCCTTATTTAATCCTATGCGATCGCGGCCTCCTCTATGCGATCGCATAGAAAAAAGTTTCCAACAACATTCTCCAACTCTTCTGGATAGCCTCTAGTATAATAGTCATAACATTTTGTACAAACCTCCAAACTACAATTGGCTTAACTCTCTGAAAACTAGACATCAAGATCTACAACTTTCATTTTTGGATCATCTTCAAATTCCTTATAGATTGTGAGTTATAATCTTCCAAAGTCGGGACAGTGCAACAGAAAGTTTACTCTGTGCGATCGCGGGAAGGCTTGTGCGATCGCATAGCACAACTAGATTTTTCCAAATTTTCTCTGTGCTAACGCATCCAGATCAATGCTATCGCACTGTACACCCCTAAAGACAAAAACCAACAACTAGAAATGGCCTAGAAATGGTCTGAAACCACCCGAAACTCACCCGAGACCCTCGAGACCTCAACCAAAACATACCAACACATCCCATAACATCACACAAACTTAGTCGAGCCTTCGAATCACCAAAAACAATGCAAAAACACTAAAATCACATCGAATTCACGCCTATGAACTTTCAAATTTCTAAATTCCACCAACGATGCCGAAACTATCCAAAATACATCCGATTGACCTGAAATTTTGCACACATATCCAAAATGACATTACGAACCTAATTCCAACTTCCGGAATTCCATTCCGACCCTGATAGCCTGTTTTTCATTGCCAACCGGAAATCGCCAAAAACTAACTTTCGCCAATTCAAGCCTAATTCTACACCGGACATCACAAAAATATTTCGAACACACTCCTAAGTCCCAAATCACCTAACGAAGCTATCCGAGCCATAAAATCCGCATTCTGAGATCGTTTACCAATAAGTCAACTCTCAGTTGACTTTTCCAACTTTAAGACTATTTTTAAAGACTAAGTGTCTAATTTCTCATTATAACTATTCCGATTTCAAGCCTACCAACTCTAACACATCAATAAAAGTATAACCAACCTATGACAAGTCAATAACAATAATTATAATACAAATTCTACGGAACGACCGGCCGGGATGTTACAAAATAAAATAACTCACTCGCCTATTCTAGGCCTTAGATGTAACCAAGATCTTACATGAATTTCCAAGGTTCCAAACTTTACTTTAAAATAACCAAAGGTGCATAATTTGAGAAACAGTACAGTAAAACAGCAAATTTTCCAAATCCTTGTATTTAAAATCAATGAATCATAAAGGTCCTCCCTTATTAATTACTTGTTGCGACGTGCAACCCGATCCCACATGTCCTCCTTATCACTATCATTTATTTCACATGTCTATCCTTATCACTATCATTTATTTCACATGTCCACCCTTATCAATATTATTTATTTCACCTGTCCACCCTTATCACTATCATTTATTTCACATGTCCACCCTTATCAATATTATTTATTTCACCTGTCCACCCTTATCACTATCATTTATTTCACATGTCCACCCTTATCACTATCATTTATTTATTTATTTATTAAAACTTTCACAATTCAGGCCAAGTCTTTCACAATACTTTTGTCTCAACAGTCATAAAAAATAAACAGTAGTTCTCACAACTTCATAAACAATATCTCAGAATAAAACCAGCAGGAATATATATATATATATATATATCGGAAAATGAGTTCAACCCACTCAGTTTTTATGTACCACAATGAAACCAGGGAAAACAACTAATACTTTCCCAAAAATGATTGCAACAAGACTTACAACAATATAACAAGCCAAGTAATTATAGAAACAACAACGAACATGAAACAATTAAAAATATGAAGCAATTAAATTGGAAATGGGGAAGGGATCATGTAAGCAGACCATTTTGGTGGTGCATAGATACTCGTCACCTCACCTATACACAACACATGCATTTTCACATAACAATTAAGTTGGGGATTCCTATTCCCTCAAGTCAAGGTTAAACCAAGCACTTAGCTCAACTTCGCAGGCCACTCACTGCTCAATTATAGCTTTTCCTTTTGAATTCACCTCCGATATACTCGAATCTAACCATAATTCTTAATATCATTAATTAATGCTAGAGGAACTAACTTTACTGAAAATTATAAAATTTTCTAAGTTTTCTCAAAAAAGGTTAAAACCTGACCCCTGGCCCGCTTGGTCCAAACTCGGGATTCGGACCAAATTACGTTTACCCATTCACCCACGAACCCGAATATACAATTAGTTTAGAAATCCGACCTCAATTCGAGGTAAAGATTCGATTTTTACAAAATTCCCTAATTCTACCCAAACCCTCAATTTTTACCATGAAAATTCTTAGTTTTTGATTTAAAAGTGATGAAAAATATTGGGTAATTGAAAGAGTAAAGTTTATAATTGATTACGAACAACTTGGGGATGAACTTTGATGGAGAAAATCCTCCTTAGAGCTGTGTAGTTTGAATATTTTGAAGAAAAAGGGTTCTGTCCGTTTTAAAAGTGTATTTATATAGCTGGGCATGCCTTCTATGCGTTCGCATAGGGTCAGGCATGTTGGCCATCGCGATCTTGTGGGGGGGGGGGAGGGAGGGGGAGGGGGGCTGCGTTCGCACAGTGCAGGCCCAATTTACCTTGTGCGTTCGCATAGCCCAACATGCATTCGCATAAGGTCAAGCCTAGGTGACCTCCGCGTTCGCATGCTTGGCAATGCGTTCTCATAGAACAAGAAAATGCCCAACTAAAATCTTACTCTACGCGTTCGCGACTGAAGCCACGTGAACGCGATGGACAAATATTTGCACATCAGATAATAGCAAAGCAACACATTTTTTCAAGTGTAAAACACCCCGTGGCCTATCCGAAACTCACCCGAGCCATTGGGCTCTAAACCAAACATGCACGCAAGTCTAAAAATATCATACGGACTTGCTCGTGCGATCAAATTATGAAAATAACATGTAGAACTATGAATTAAACCTCAAAACTCATCACTTTTCTCAAGAACACTTAAAGTTCATTATTTCTCAACCAGACGGCCAAATCACGTAAAATAAACTCTGTTTTTCACCAAATTTCATAGTTAGCAGTTAAATACTATAACAAATCTTTACCAAGCTCCGGAACCAAAAATACGGGCCCGATACCAAGGGTTTCAAATATTAGTTCTTTTCTTTATTTCGTTAACATTTCAGACAAACAATTTCTTTCAAAAATTAATTTCTAAGGCTTGGGACCTCGGAATTTATTTTCGGGCATACGCCCAAGTTCAATTTTTTACTGAGGACCGCCTGGGATCGTCGAAACACAGATCCGGGTCCGTTTGATGTTGAACAAAGTCAACTATAATCAAGTTTTAACTTTAGAAATTACTATTTCTCATATTTTTACATAAAAGCTTTTCGGTTTCACGCATGGACTGTGCACGCAAATCGAGGTATTTAAAATTAATCTTTTTATGGCTAATAAGCACAGAACAGAGTCTAAATTCAATAAATGACCCCTTAGAACTGAAGGAAAACTCTTAGACCTCAACTGACGAACCTACCGGTCTAAAATGGCTACCGGCTCCTCCTCATAAGTCAAGTCTTTGTCCAATTGGACAGAGCTGAAATCTAACACGTGGGACGGGTCACCATGATATTTTCGAAGCATAGACACGTGGAATACCGGATGAACTAAGGATAACCCTGGAAGCAACACAAGTCTATAGGCTACCTCCCCTACTCTATCAAGAATCTCAAACGGCCCGATATACCTAGGGCTCAACTTACCCTTATTTCCAACCTCATAACACCCTTCATGAGCTCTACACGAAGCAATACTCTCTCTCCAACCATGAATTTCACATCACGAACCTTACGATCGACATAACTCTTTTGCCTAGACTGAGCTGTACGAAGTCTCTCCTGAATAATCTTGACCTTATCTAAGGCCTCCTACACTAAGTCTGTACCCAGTAACCGAGCCTCTCCTGGCTCAAACCATCCAACTGGCGATCTGCACCGTTTACCATATAATGCCTCATAAGGAGCCATCTGAATGCTTGACTAATAGCTATTATTATAAGCAAACTCCGCTAACAGCAAGAAGTGATCCCACGAACCTCCAAAGTCAATAACACAAGCGCGCAACATATCCTCCAATATCTGAATGGTACGCTCAGACTGCCCGTCAGTCTAGGGATGAAATGCTATGCTCAACTCCACTCGAGTACCCAACTCACGTTGAACTGCCCTCCAAAAGTGCGAAGTAAACTGTGTACCCCGAACAGACCAGATAGACACGGGCACACCATGAAGGTTAACAATCTCCCGAATATATAACTCAGCCAACCGCTTCGAAGTATAAGTACTTTCCACAGGAATGAAATGTGCTGATTTAGTCAACCTATCCACAATAACCCAAACTCCATCAAATTTCCTCTGAGTCCATGGGAGTTCAACAACAAAGTCCATAGCGATACGCTCCCACTTCCACTCACGAATCTCTATCTGCTGAAGCAAACCACCGGGTCTCTGATGCTCATATTTTACTTGCTGACAATTTAAGCAACGGTCCACATACGCAATGATGTCCTTTTTCATCCTTCTCCACCAATAATGCTGCCTCAAGTCTTGGTACATTTTGGCTGCACCTAGGTGAATCGAATACTTAGAACTGTGAGCCTCCTCAAGTATCAACTCACGAAGGCCATCAACATTAGGCACGCATATACGACCTTGCATCCTCAAAACACCATCATCTACAACTGTAACTTTCTTGGCACCACCACGCCGAACTGTGTCCCTAAGAACCATCAAATGTGGGTCATCATCCTGCCGCTCCCGGATGCGCTCAATTAGAGAAGACCGAGCGACTGTACAAGCTAGAACACTGTTGGGCGAAATATCTAACCTCACGAACTAATTAGCTAACGTCTGAATGTTTGAAGCTAACAGTCTCTCACCGACTGGAATATACGCAAGGCTGCTCATACTCACCGCCTTCCTACTCAATGCATCGGCCACCACGTTGGCCTTCCATAGGTGATATAATATGGTGACATCATAATCCTTCAGTAACTCTAACCACCTCTGCTGCCTCAAATTTAGATCCTTTTTCTTAAATAAGTACTGGAGACTGTGATGGTCAGTGAAAACCTCACACGGCACGCCATAAAGATAGTTCCTCCAAAGTTTCAACGCATGAACAATGGCTGCCAACTCCAAGTCATGAACATGGTAATTCTTCTCATGGACTTTCAGTTGCCGAGACGCATATGCAATCACCCTACCATCTTGCATCAATACTGCTCCAAGTCCAACTCGGGAAGCATCACAATACACCGTGAAAGCACTAGAACCTGATGGTAACACCAACACCGGTGCTAAAGTCAAGGCTATTTTGAGCTTCTGAAAGCTCGCCTCGCACTTGTCTGACCATTTAAATTTGGCACCTTTCTGAGTCAATTTAATCATTGGGGCTGCTATGGATGGGAACCCCTCCAAAAAACGACAGTAGTAACCCGCCAAACCCAAGAAACTCCTAATCTCCGTAATTGTAGTGGGTCTAGGCTAGTTATTGACTGCCTCAATCTTTTTAGGATCAACCTGAATACCCTCAGCTGATAAAATATGACCCAAGAAGGCTACTGAATCTAACCAGAACTCAAATTTTGAAAACTTGGCATACAACTGATTATCTCTCAAAGTCTGGAGGGCTATACGGAGGTGCTGCTCATGCTCTTCCCGACTACGGGAGTATATTAGAATATCATCAATGAACACAATCATGAAAGAGTCCATATGAGGCTTGAAAACCCGATTAATCAAATCCATAAAGGCTGCTGGAGCATTAGTCATCCCAAAAGACATAACCAATAATTCATAGTGCTCATACCTCGTCTGAAAGGCTGTCTTAGGAACATTGGACGCCTTAATCTTCAGCTGATGATTGCCCAACCTCAAATCAATTTTTGAAAATACCCTAGCACCCTGAAGCTGATCAAATAAGTCATCAATTCTCGGCAACAGATACTTATTCTTGATAGTAACTTTATTTATCTGCCGGTAATCTATACACATCCTCATCGACCTATCTTTCTTATTTAAAAACAAAATGAGTGCACCGTAACGCGAGACACTAGGTCTAATGAAACCCTTATCTAGCAAATATTGCAACTGTTCTTTCAACTCTTTCGATTCTGGTGGGGCCATCCGATATGGAGGAATGGAAATGGGCTGAGTGCCCGGAGCCACATCAATGTCGGGCGGCATCCCCGGTAGGTCTGCAGAAAACACCTCGGGAAACTCACGAACAATAGGAACTGACTCTATAGAAGAAACCTTGGCATCGGAGTCACGAATATGAGCCAAATAAGCCAAACACCCTTTCTCCACCATGCGACGAGCCTTGGCATATGAAATCACTCGGCTGGGAGAATGACCAGGAGTACTTTTCCATTCTAATCGAGGCAACCCTGGCAAGGCTAAGGTTACTGTCTTGGCATGACAATCCAAGATAGCATAATAGGGCGACAACCAATCCATGCCCAATATAACATCAAAATCGACCATGTCTAGAAGTAGAAGATCCACACTAGTTTCAAGACCTTCAATGACTACTACGCACAAACGATACACACGATCTACCACAAGAACATCCCCCACCGGTGTAGACACATAAAAATGAACACTCAAGGAATCACGGGGCACATTCAAATACGAGGCAAAATAGGATGAGAGATAAGAATAAGTAGACCCCGGATCAAACAAAACTGCAGCAGCTCTATCACAAACTGAGATGATACCTGTAATAACAGCGTCAGAGGACTCCGCCTCGAGCCTGGATGGAAATGCATGTAGTCGGGGCTGGGGCCCGCCACCCTGAACCACATCTCTGGGAAGACCTCCACCTCTAGCGGGCTGGCCTCCACCCCTAGCTACCTGACCTCCACCTCTAACATTCTGGCCTCTACCTCTAACTGTCTGACCCTTACCCCTTGCTGGTTGGGCAGGTGGTACTAGAGCTAGTTCCGGAACTATAGCACGAGAACCCTGATGCTGAAACTAATTACCTGCATATTTCAGACAATTCCTCCGAACATGCCCATATTCACCACACTCAAAACACCCCTCCTGATAATTAAACTAACTCGGACGAACCCACTGACCAGGATGAAAACTTTGCAGAGGAGGTGCTCTAATAGGAGCTGAAGGAGCACTGTAAATTGGCTGAGCAGAAGGAGGAAGATAAGAACCACGACCACCCGAAGTACCATGTGAAGCCTATAATGCTGAATGAAATGGCCTGGAAGAATGGCCTCTGCTAAATGAAATCCTGCCTCCAGATGAGGCACCATTGAAACCACCGGAATGGCGATGCCTCTTGTCAGACCCCTGACCTCCCATCCCGAGAACCGACTCAACCCTCCTAGCCACATTAGTTGCATCCTGAAAAGAAATCTCGGTCCCTGTCTCCTTGGCCATCTGCAACCTGATGGGCTGAGCAAGGCCCTCAATAAACCGTCTAACCCTCTCTATCTGCGGGAAACAAGAGAATAACATGTCTAGCCAAATCCACGAAATGAGTCTCATACTGGGTCACGGTCATGCTGCCTTGCTGTAGTCGCTCAAATTGACGACGCTTCTCCTATCGAGTAGTAACATGCCAAAACTTCTCCATAAAGAGATGAGAAAATTTATTCCAAGTCAAGGCAGGCGACCCAACTGGTCTAGTCAACAGATGATCCCATCCACCATTTCTTGGCGGAACCAGTCATCTGAAAAGCAGCAAAATCGACCCCAATGGTCTCCAAAATGCCCATATTACGCAATACCTCATGACAACTATCCACATATTCCTGAGGATCCTCTGAAGTATCATCACTAAAGTGAACAGGGAAAAGCTTGATAAACCTGTCCAGTCTCCACAAAGCATCTGAAGACATGGCCGCCCCATTAACGGGCGGCACTGTTGCAACTGGCTGAATTTCCCCAACCGGATTGGCTACTAGGATCTGAACCTGTGGAGTAGTCTGAACATGAGTGTGGGTAGCAGGAGTCTGGACCCCTCCTCTAGCCTGAGATACGGCTGGTGCAACACGGAATGTGCTAGTTTGGGCCACACTCTTCATAAGGCCTACTAAACGGACCAAAGCGTCCTAAAGTACCGGGGTAGCAATAAACCCCTCTGGGACCTCAGTTGGTCTCGCTAGAACGGTCTGAGATGGAACCCCCTCATTAATCTTGATCTGAGGTTCCACAATTGGGGCTGGTGCCTGAGCAATGGGCTGAGTCCTGGCCCTGCCTCGGCCTCTGGCGCGACCTCGGCCTCTGCCCCTGTAGGAGCTGCTGCTGCTGGAGGACCGAAATATTGGTCAGCGAAAGAGGAAGCACGTGTTCTCACCATCTGCGAGAGAATAGAAGAACTCAATCAGTATTTGAGTTAACAAGAGTCGCACGATAGAATAGAAATAAAATGGAGTTTGTTTCCTAACTCAATAGCCTCTGAGAGATAAGTACAGACGTCTCCGTACCGATCCTTCAGACTCTATCAAGCTTGTTCGTGAATTGTGAGACCTAAGAAACATAGTGCTGTGATACCAACTTGTCACGACCCAAATTCCCAACCTTAGGGATCGTGATGACACCTAACACCACACTTGCTAGGCAAGCCAATGTTAGAGTTCGATTAGCTATTTTTCGTTGATTATCTATTTAAACATGATAAAGTAAATTTAAAATAAACTTAATATAATGGTTTCCAATTAATAACTCCAAATATAAAATAATAAATAAATAAATAAACCGAGCCACGAACTAATTATATAAATAACTCTAAGACTACCCCAGGGTCTGGTGTCACAATTCACAAACTTCTAAGATTACTACAAATAATGGGCTGCATGAATATTATAGCTGTTTTGAGAAAATATAAAACAATCTCTATGAACTAAGAGGAGACTCCAGGGATCTGCGAACGCCGACAGATATACCTCGTGTCTCCGAATGTAGAATGGCCGCTACTAAAATCTCTAACGCTGGATGGTACCTGGATCTGCAGAAAAGAGTGCAGAGTGTAGTATCAGTACAACCGACCCCATGTACTGAGTAAGTGCCGAGCCTAACCTCGACGAAGTAGTGACGAGGCTAAGGCGGACAATTATAACATATCCTGTGAAAATATATATAAAATAAAGCAATTAAACAATTCCACACAACCCAGAAAGATAAACTACAACAATAAATAAAATAACTCAGTCGCCTATTCTAGGCCTCAACTGTAACCAAGATCTCACATGAATTTTCAAGGTTCCAAACTTTACTTTAAAATAACCAAAGGTGTATAATTTGAGAAACATTAGAGTATAATGGTAAATTTTCCAAATCCTTGTATTTAAAATCAATAAATCATAAAGGTCATCCCTTATCAATTACTTGTTGCGGCGTGCAACCCGATCCCACCTGTCCACCCTTATCACTATCTTTTATTTTACCTGTCCATCCTTATCACTATCATTTATTTCACCTGTCCACCCTTATCACTATCATTTATTTCACATGTCCACCCTTATCACTATCATTTATTTATTTATAAAAAACATTCACAATTCAGGCCAATACTTTCACAATACTTTTGTCTCAACAGTCATAAACAATAAACGGTAGTTCTCATTACTTCATAAATAATATCTCAGAATAAAACCAACATGAGTATATATATATATATATATATATATATATACATCTTGTAAAACGATGTCAACCCACTCAGTCTTTATGTACCAAAATCAAACCAGGGAAAACAACTAATACTTTCCCAAAATGATTGCAACAAGACTTACAACAATATAACAAGCCAATTAATTATAGAAACAACAATGAACATGAAACAATTCAAATTTGAAGCATTTAAATTGGAAAAGGGGAAGGAATCATGTAAGCAGATCATTTGGTGGTGCATAGATACTCGTCACCTCACCTATACACCACACACATGCATTTTCACATAACAATTAAGTTGGGGATTCTTATTCTCTCAAGTCAAGGTTAAACTAAGCACTTACCTCAACTTCGCAGGCCACACACTGCTCAATTATAGTTTTTCCTTTTGAATTCACCTCTGATATACTCCAATCTAACCATAATTAACTTAATATCATTAATGCTAAAGGAACTAACTTTACTGAAAAATATAATTTTTCCTATGTTTTCTCAAAAAAAGTTAAAATCCGACATTGGGCCCGCTTGGTCCAAACTCGGGGTTCGGACAAATTACGTTTATCCATTCACCACGAACCCGAATATACAATTAGTTTAGAAATACGACATCAATTCGAGGTAAAGATTTGATTTTTACAAAATTCTCTTATTCTACCCAAACCATCAATTTTTATTATGAAAATTCTTAGTTTTTGATTTAAAAGTGATGAAAAACATTGGGTAATTTAAAGAGTATAGTTTAGAATTGATTACCAACAACTTGGGGATGAACGTTGATAAAGGAAATCGTCCTTAGGGCTGTGTAGTTCGAACATTTTGAAGAAAAAGGGTTATGTCTGTTTTAAAAGTGTATTTATATAGCTTGGCAGGCCTTCTATGCGTTCGCATAGGGTCAGGCCTGTTGGCCATCGCGATCGCGTAGGAGGGGGGGGGGAGGGGAGGGGAGGGGGGGCTGCATTCGCACCGTGCATTTGGGCTCCCCTCCCTCAGGCCCAATTTACCTTGTGCGTTCGCATAGCCCAACATGCGTTCGCATAAGGTCAATCCCAGGTGACCTCCACGTTCGTATGCTTAGCAATGCATTCTCATAGAATAAGAAAATGCCCAGCTCAAATTTTACTCTACGCATTTCGCGACTGAAGCCACGCGAACGCGATGAACAAATAGTTGCACATTAGATAACAACAAAACAACAAATTTTTGCAAGTGTAAAACACCCCGTGGCTTATCCGAAACTCACCCGAGCCCTCGGGGCTCTAAACCAAACATGCACGCAAGTATAAAAACATCATACATACTTACTCGTGCGATCAAATTATGAAAATAACATGTATAACTATGAATTAAACCTCAAAACTCATCGTTTTTCTAAAGAACACTTAAAGTTCCTTATTTCTCAACCGGACGTCCAAATAACGTCAAATAAACTCCGTTTTTCACCAAATTTCACAGTTAGAATTTAAATACTGTAACAAATCTATACCGGACTCCGGAACCAAAATACTGACCTGATACCAAAGGTTTCAAACATTAATTCTTTTCTTTATTTCATTAACATTTCAGCAAACCGATTTCTTTCAAAAATTGATTTCTAAGGCTTGGGACCTCGGAATTCGTTTCTGGGCATACGCCCAAGTCATATTTTACTGCGGACCTCTCGGGATCGTCGGAACACTGATCCGGGTCCGTTTGCTTAAATTGTTGACCAAAGTCAACTAAAATCAAATTTTAACTCTAGAAATTGTTATTTCTCATATTTTCACATAAAAGCTTTCCGGGTTCACGCACAGACTATGCACGCAAATTGAGGTATTTAAAATTAATATTTTTATGGTTAATAAACCTAAAACGGAGTCTAAAATTAATAAATGACCCCTTGGATCATTACAAAATATATGGTTAAAAACGATAAGTATCATTTTAAAAGTATAACTTGGTTAAAAGTGATTAACGTAATTAATTATATTAAAAATAATAATAATTATCTATTAATTCTTCATTGGGCAGTGGATATGGCTTGAAAGGTGCAGAAAAATAAGTCAGTATAGGGTAGTATTGGAACATTCGTAAAGGTTGAGTAGAAAACTTATTTTTCAGGATAAATTCGGGGTGTATCTTATGTATTTTTCCTTTAATTTTTGAAGATTAATTCCTTTTTTCCCCCTTCCTCTTCTCTCTTTTTTTACATCAAAATTCCTTAATCTACGCCAAGAATCTTCATCTTCTCTCTTCCAACCATTGTTGACAACTTTATATTATTACAAAACGAAGAAATATTCAAAAATATTTGAATTTTATCAGCTACATCAATCCTAAAACATAATTGTATAATACTTGTATCACAATTGTATCTAACTTGCATCTGGTACATTAATGCCCAAAATAATACCAAATACGATACTAATAAATTAATATACAATTCTCATATATTTGTGATACAAACTGTAAAGTTCGTCATGAATTAACAACTGCTCGTAATAATATACAACGAATATACAATTATCATACATTTATAATACAATTTCTGCAATAATTATGATACATATACAATTATAATACAATCGCGATACATTTGTGATAAATCGTGATACAATTATGATCTTCATCTTTTTCAAGTTTCAATCATATATCTACACTATATAATCATATTATAATTGTACTAGTATTGTTTGGAGTATTGTTTTGGGTATTGATATATCATATACAAGTCACATATAATAAAGATTATAGAAAGAAAGAAAACAAGATTCAAAACTTACTCACAACTTGACTCTAGAGCAATATTCCAAATTTCGTCTTCAGTGTATGAATAAGAAATAGAGATTTTGGGTGATTAGTAAGATTTTTAAGAAAAAGAGAAATTGGGTTTGAAAACCTTTTGAAAAGGAAATGAGTCGGAATTTTTTTTTGGAGGGAGGGGGGTATAAAAATAAAAGAGAGATTTTGGGTGACTATTAAGTAAGAGAGAAAAAAGAAACAAAATCTTAAATGTAGGAGAGGGGTTTTGGAAGAGGGCAAAAATTAAGGGATCTTAAATTTTTTCTTTTTTAAGGTTCTGTATATACTTTGTAAATATAAATATATGAATTAATTAATAAGTAAATTAAATAAAGGTGATAAATAGATTTCTATTATAGTATAGCTAGGTAAAAATTCTCAAAAACAGAAATAGCCGCCCATTATTCATTGCACCCCTAGCCCTAAATATTTTCTTCCACTAAACTTGAGCTTCAGATCACTATGGAAACCAAGGAAATAGGCGAAAAGCACGCTTCTTCAAATTCTTCCTAGAAAACTAGTGATTTGAACAATCTATCAAAATGAATTGAACGCCAATTATCATTTAAAGTTGAAAGATTGACAACTCGGCTAACGTAATTCACACCCCTGCTACGAACCCATAAATTAAAATGCTTTGAGTTCAATAACTACTATGAAACTTATTGCTATTATCACTCTGATCAAGTGAATTCCACTTCAAAACCATACGGTCCAATGAAAACGAAAATAATAAAGTTGCTGGAAAAATATGTTTTTAATTTTTATTAGATTTATTATTCAAAAATCAAAACCGGTGTATAAACATTATATAATCAACGTATAAACATTATACATCCAATATCCAGTGACTATACATCTTAAAAGTCTATCTATATGGTGTATAATCTGTGCATCATTAATATGTAATAAGTATATAATATTTGTATACGTAGGATAAACTGATTATACATAGAGTATCCAGTGATTATTGTGATGACCCAAAAGGTCATCCCTTATTTTATAAGTCCAAACTGTGTTCCGAGGCCTTAAAAACCTTCTTTTATCTCACCTCATTTTGCGTACGCAGTCCGGACGTATATCAGGAAAGCTTTTATATGAAAACTGATAAAAATGCTAATTTTTCCTTTAAAATTGAATTTAAGTTGACTTCGGTATATATTTTTCGTAAACGGACCCGTACATGTGATTTGACGGTCCCAGAGGGTCCGTAGGAAATTATGGAACTTGGACGTATGCCCGGAATCGAATTCCGAGGTCCCAAGCCCGAGAAATGATTTTTTAAAAGAAATTGTTTTACTGAAAATATAAGAGTTTTTGAAAATTTGATTATATTTGAAATTGATGGTATCGGGTCCGTATTTTGGTTCCGGAGTGCGGTACAGGTTTAATATAATATTTGAGTTGTGCCTGTAAAATTTGGTAAGAAACGGAGGTCATTTGACGTGATTCGGACCCGTAGTTGTGAAATTTAAAACTGAGAAAGTTTTGAGAATTTTCTTTGATTTTTATGCTAAATTTGTTGTTTAAGATGTTATTTTGGCGATTTGATCGCACGAGTAAGTCTGTAGGATATTTTTAAGGTTGTGTACATGTTTGGTTTGGAGCCCCGAGGGCCCTGGTCAGTTCAAGATAGGCGTCAGAGTGTTTTTGGACTTAGGAAATCTTTTGTAATTGCTGTATCTGGTGTTTGGGATTTTACCCTATGCGAACGCGTGGTAACCCACGCGAACGCGAAGAGCAACGGGGAATGGGCCTGGATTTGTACTATGCAAACGCGGCCAATGGCTCGCGAACGCATAACCTTAGTATGGGATCTGGGGAGGGGGAGCTGGAACTCTACGCGAACGCACTGGCCACGACGTGAACGCGGAGCCCTGGGTAGGTTGCTCTCCGCAAACGCGTCTAGGCCCTCCCGAATGCACCGCATTAGATGGGCTGCGGGATGGGTTAATATAACGGCCCGGTCTGTCGTTACGTAAAACCTGCATTATAATTGTTGTTATTGACTTGTTATAGATTGGTTATAATGTATTTATGTATTAGAGTTGATAGGCTTGAAATCGAATGGTTGTAGTGAGAGTTCAGTCAATTAGCCTTTAAAAATAACCTTAAAATGAGAAAAAGTCCATTGAGAGTTGACTTATAGGTAAACGACCTCGGAATGCGAGTTTTATGGTTCGAATAGCTTCGTTAGGTGATTTGGGACTTAGGAATGTGTTTAGAATAATTTTGTGATGCCCGTTGTAAAAATTAGGCTTGAATTGGTGAAAGTTAGTTTTTGGCGATTCCGGTTGGCAGTGAAAAATAGGCTATCGGGGTCGGAATGGAACCGACAGTTGGAACAAGTTCGTAATGTCATTTTCGACGTGTCTGCAAAATTTTAGGTCAATCGGAGTTGTTTTGGATAGTTTCGACATCGTTGATGAATTTTAGAAATATCAAAGTTCTAGGCTTGAATCCGATGTGAATTTGGTGTTTTGATGTTAGTTTTGGTGTTTCGAGAGTGAAAATAAGTTTGAATGATCATACGTGACGTGTTGGTAAGTTTGGTTGGGGCCCCGAGGGACTCGGGATTGATTCCGGGTGATTAACGGACCCATTTGGACTCAAGAACATAGCTGGTTTTTCTGGTGTTTTTCCAAAGGGAATTTACCCTATGCGTTCGCGGAAGGGGGCCTGCGTTCGCATAGGGGAAATGGGAGCTGGGGGATTTTTGTGCTATGCATTCGCGATGGTCCAGGTGCGAACGGGGAGAAGAGGAGGAAGGTGCATCGCGAACGCGGAGAGACAAGTGCGTTCGCGAAGGGTTAATCAAGGAAGCAGAGGATTTGTTCTTCGCGTTCGCGAAGGGAAGGATGCGAACGCGAAGGTCTAGGGGGAGGATGCATTGCGTTCACGACTAGGTAGTGCGTTCACGTAGCATTAATTTGGGGCCCATGGATTTTGCGCTTTGCGAACGCGGGGAGGAGGCCGCGTTCGCGATGAAGGATTTACCTGGGCATATTTAATTAAACTCTCCGCGACCTAAACCCTTTTTACACCATTTTTGTACGGACAAAGAGCTTTTGGGGACGATTTTGAAGAGGGAAATCCTTGTTCTTCATATAGGTAAGTGTTATGATCATTTAAACTCGATTATGGATGATTATAGAACATAAAATCAGTGTAAATTCATGGAAAAGCAGTAGAAAAATTTGGGTTTAAGGGCGTGAGATTATGAGACCTTTAGGGATCGATTTGAGGGGTCAAACGAACTCCGATTTTGGTGTTCTTTATATGTACGGACTCGTGAGAGAACGAAGAACACTTTTGTATAAAAATTTCTGAGTTTCGGGACGCGTGACCGTGGGTCGGGTTTTGACCGAATTCGGATTTTTGAGCTAAATTCGATATTTTTCAATTGGAATTTATTCCTTAAGCACATATTGATGATAAAAATCTGAACTTGGTAGATTTTGAGCTTTCGGAGGTTGATTCGAGAGGCAAGAGTGTTGTGGAATAGATCCGGGCTAGGTTTGAGGTAAGTACTGTCCTTAAATCCTGTCCTGAGGGTATGAAACCCCGGACTATGCACCCTTTCACGGGTTTTGAAATGGAAAGGTGGAAACTTTGGAAACATCTTTCCTATTTAGGCGACTATTGAGTTGCAAAACCGATTTTTAAGCCTTTGCTTAATTAGTATTTATATATTATGATATGTTTTGGGCTGTAAGCCGTGTTTGGGGCTTAGTGCCGATCTGTTTTCCCTTTGAGGGTTGTGTTTACTATATTTTTCTCACTGATATGCTATGATTTCACACTCAGTCTTTTCCTGATAAATTGATTTGACACTCAGAGTATTTTGATACTATTTATTGAAAAATGAAATACAGTTTTGGGTCGAGAACCCAATATGTTCATGGCCTAAGGGAAAATTGAGAGTGTCTGACTGAGTGGTGAGGAGGCTTTCAGGCCTCAGGAGAGTGGTGAGGAGGCTTTCATGCCTTATGTTATTATAGGGCTTGGGCTGTAGGAGCCCCTCCGGAGTCTGTACACACCCCCAGTGAGCGCCGATACCGATAGAGTGATGATGATTGCCCGCAGGTCTGATACTGAGTGATGATTGATACTGAGTGATTAAGGTAATGCCTGAGGGAAACTGTTATGAGAAATGATTATGGCCCGAGGGGCAGATTTATGTTGATTTTACTAAGCTTCCAAATTATGATTTACTTCGTTTTCAAACTGGCTTTTACTGAGAATTTTACTAAGATATACTGATATTACACTTGTTTTCAAAGGTTTTCTGGAAACTGATTTCAAACTTATTATTTGATGAATACTACATGGTGACTTGGTGTTTTACTGGTTTTGTGAAATTATGTATCTGTACTGTATGTTTTATAATTCTCAGACTGTGATTTATTTTCATTACTACTGAGTTGGCGTACTCATAAGGACTCCGTGTGCCTCTGTGCAAAGATTCAGGTGACGGTCTGGAGCAGTAGTTGTCCTTGCTTGTAGTTGCAGATTCACGGGATTTCGAGGTAGCTGTTCAGCGTCCACAGCTTCTCCACTTCCCTTCTTTATTTAGTTTTAACATTTGATTCAGAGACATATATTATAGTTTTAGCAGAGTTAGATTTATTTATTCTTAGATGCTCATGACTATTGACTCCAGTTCTTGGGAGGTTTGTTAGACTATTATTGGGACGCTAAGACTTAACTATATTATTTGATGCTATGGTTGCATTCTTGTTATTAAATTGTGAACTGTTATAATTGAACAAAAGCGTAGTAATGTGATGGTTAGCTAGCCTAGTTCCACGATAGGCGCCATCACGGCCTGCTAGGATTTGGGGTCGTGACAGTTAATAACCTATGCGAACGCGGCCAAAGGCACGCGAACGCGTAGGCCAATCAGGGCCAGTACTATGCGAACGCAGCATATCCCCCACGAACGCATAGAAGGTCCGTCCAGGTTTTTAAAACAGTAGAAAAATGGGAATAGACCCCATTTGCATATTTTCTTCCACAGAACCCGACTTTGAGCGATTTTAGAAGAGGGATTTCTTCACCAAATCATAGGTATGTGTTCTTAGACTCATTTTCTTCAATTTCCATTAACACCCATTAGATTTCTAGGCCTAAATCTTGTTCTTTATGGGTAGAAATTAGGGATTTTGCAAATTTGGGAATTTAGACCTCGATTTGGGGTCGGATTCTGAAACTAATAACATATTTGGGCTTGTGGGTGAATGGGTGATCGAGTTTTGGTCTGAACCTCGTATTTTGATCAAGCAGGCCCAAGGTCGATTTTTGACTTTTTTGGAAGAATGATGAAAAACTCATAATTAAGCATTGGGGGTTGAATTATTTAGCATTCATTGATATTACTAAGTTGATTATGTCTAGATACAATTGAATTGGAGGCGAAAGTCTAAAGGGAATGCGGTAATTGAGGCTTGAGTTTGGTCGCAGAATTCGAGGTAAGTGTTTGGCTTTACCTTAGCTTGAGGGAATAGGTATTGTGTCCTATTTTCTATGTGTTAGTATCATGTTCAACGTATAGGTGAGGTGACGAGTACCTATACGCTGGTGTCAAGCATGCCCGTGAGTCGAATATTATGCTTTATGTGATTTTTTGTTGAGTATTACTTGAGTTTCACTTTATAGTTATCCTTGTTGGTGGAAATGCCTTGATATTGATCAGTGTTGAGTATTGGTTCCAGTTAAGAATATTTATGTGAGTTTATGTACTAAGTGAGATTGGTTATAGCTGTTTCCCTTGCTGGGATGGTATTGATTCTACTGTTGGCTCACTTACCGGGATGTTATAGCTTTATTATTGTTGTTTGTATTGTTGATTTCCTTGCCGGATTGTTGCTATTGATTTGTTTGGGTGAGGAAGAGTGTAAAGCACGAAGGGTGATGTCGTGTATGATATTGTGAGAGAGTGTAAAAGCACGAAGGGTGATGTCGTGCCATATTATGATATTAAAATCACGAAAGGTGATTGATACGCTCAAATTACACTTTTAAAATAGTGTAAAGAGGTCGAAGTCAAATATAATAACCC
>ML300017.1:10042-25502 GCA_005239495.1 Nicotiana undulata | reverse complement strand
AAATTTTGAGGATTGGTTATAGCTGAGGCCTGAAAGAGGCGGTTGTGTTATTTTGTTATTGTTGCAGTATTTGAATTGATGTGTTTAGATTTCCTTCCTGTTTTATAATTATCGTCTCGGATATATTTTTCTTATTCGTGTAGAATCGTTTTATTGTGTTATCGTATATATATTAATATCACAGGTTTGATGTTAAACCCCCGCCTTAGCCTTGTCACTACTTCGCCGAGGTTAGGCTCGGCACTTACTCAGTACATGGGGTCGGTTGTACTGATACTACACTCTGTGGTCTTTTGCACTGATCTAGGTACTAGTCAGCAGTAGAGGATTCCAGTNATTTTAATTAGGCTTAATTGGAATTTATTTATTTATGCTCAAGTAATTAATCAAGGAAATTAGGTTAATCGACTTCTAACATTGGCTTGCCTAGCAAGTGTGGTGTTAGGCGTCATCACGATCCCTGAGGTTGGGAATTTGGGTCGTGAAAGTTTTAGATTGTTTCCTTTCATAAAACTATACGGTATAAGGATGAAATCATTGATGAATTACTTCATTATCATATTAATGATGTTTTTAAGTTAATGTAAGAAGTCTATAAGGTGTGATATGGGTTATACGGATTCCAATCGAGCTTGTCGCTCAAAATGATTGTTGAACTAATCAGAGAGTTTATTGTGAATTATATTGTTGTCGTTTGGGCTATTTGGTGACCTTTGGTAGCATATGGGATGTAGTAAAAACAGGGGAGGTGCTGTCCGTTTTCTTGTAGAATATTCGTTTTGAATTATGAGAGTTACAATGCTTATATGATGACGACGAAGTCGGGTTCTCATTGTGACATAAGAAGATCATATTGAGCTTGGTTGACGATTGGAGAGAAGATTGCAAAGGTATGTTAAGGCTAAGCTCCGTCTTTCCTTTCAGCACAAATTTNATTCAACTTGTTCGGTTAAATAGGGTATTCGGCATCTATATATGTCATTTTGTCGGCTTTCTTAACTATATGTCCATATATATGAATTCTTATTCGTCTTTGGGTTGTGTGACTTAAAAAAAAAGGCATTTAGTTTTTGTGATCAGTCCTTCTTCCTTGTTAAAGTGTATTATAAAATATCTAAAGTGATACGTCGATTTCTAAAAAACATATGAGGTTCCACGAGACATTTGTATGCGATACAAAGGTGATTATGAGATTATGAGAATAAGCGTACCAATGAGCCAAGATTGGCTAAGTTCTTGTTATGGCCTATTATGTGCATACAAAGTTCATATCATACATGGTATATTATGCATGAACTTCGAGCTATAATCGGAGGTAAGGGGCCTATTTGCCCGAAAGACTATATATATTGTACAGATAGCCACAGGTTGGCAATATGATACCGGTTAGCTACCGGGAGAGACTGCCATTGCTAGCATTTGGTTGGGTATGTCATGCATTTGCATCAATATATATGTATTCACGACATACGATTACGCGAGCATACCATGCATATTTGATTACTATGAGGTCAGATGTCGGCCATGGAGGCTATCAAAGTTTCAGTGTCAGGTGTTATCTATATTACCCTTTTTACATCAGCTATGTATGATTCTACTTTCTTCCTTACATACCAGTACATTTTTATTCGTACTGATGTCCTGTTGCCTGGGGACACTACATTTTTGTTTCGTGCGTGTAGGTCTAGGTAGGGACTTTGATCGACCCCTCCGCTAGGATTTCGGGGTTCAACTGCGAGTTGGTAAGCTCCACCTCTTCCTGCAGCTTTCATAGGATGGTTACTTTTGTTGTACAATTTGGGTATAGTCAGGGCCTTGTCCTGATAGTGCTTATGACACTCTTAGAGGCTATTGTGGACACAATATTCTGGGTCTTTTTGCAGCTTTCAGTCTCCAGCCCATAGGCTTGTCATGTATATATATGTGTGTAGGCATGTATGTCTTCAGTCGCGGCCTCGTCGGCCAGCTAGTACTTTATTATTTTGGATTTTCTACCTTTGTTTATATGGCTTATTGTTATTCAGGTCATGAACATAACGGTCCAGGCTTAGTATTTCAGATGTTGTGTTGCCCGATCTATTGGGCCCCCAGTTTAGTTAGCTAGTATGTTTAGTGGCTAACTCGATCGAATACAGTATCGAGTTCCAGTCGTGCCTCCCCTTGTTTGGGGAGTGACAGATAGCCTTGTAATAATAACTGTTCTACCTCACCTTGCAATAATCTGCAATCTGACGTTCTGTGTCCATGATCGTTATGGAATTCACACCAGAAGTCTGGATTCCTTCAGTTTGGATTTGACCTCATTTCTTTGGGCCATCGAACTTTATCACCCATGTTTCTTAATACTGTAATTGATTCAGAAGTACATACATTGAAATTGTAGTCTCCAATTCTCGCATTACCTCTATTTCATTCATCTCGATCCTTTCGGGATCTGGATGAAGATGTTCTTGTATCTCTATTTGGCGGTCTGTAATCTGACTACGTGTTTTCAAACTTGGAACGAGTTTCTCGTCCCGAAGGTTCCATATATGAGTTATACCTGTTTTTATCAGTTCTCTGTTCTGCTTCGGAGCGTCTAGAACTGGTCTTGTCCTCTGCTTTTGATTGTGCAATGGTATCTTCTTCTATTCGTAACTTGGTGTTGTACCTGTTATAGACATCGTTTCATGTCGTGGCTGGGAACTCTCTCAAGCTTTCTTTGAGCCTTCTCGTAGCTTCTGAGCTTCTATCATTTAAATTACTTGTGAATGACATTGCTGCCCAATTGTCAGGCACTCTTGGTAGCATCATTCTTTCTCGTTGAAACCTGTCTACAAACTCACGGAGCAACTCCGTGTCTCCTTGTTTTATTTTGAATATGTCCTCCATTCTTTTTTTGACTTTTTGTGCACCAGAATGTGCTTTTATAAAGGAATCTGCAGGCTCAGCAAAAGAGTCAACAGAATTTTCGGGTAAAAGAGAATACCATGTTAGTGCTCCTTTTGTGGGGGTCTCTCCAAACTTCTTGACCATCACTGATTCAATTTCTTGCTTAGTCAAATCGTTGCCTTTTACTCCTGTACTAAAAGCGGTGACATGATCACATGGATCGGTTCACGTCGTACTTTGGAATACCAGGCATTTTGAATTTCTTGAAAATAGGCAAGGGTGCTGCACTTGGCTTCGAAGGTTGTTGAGAATATCTATCTATGTCAATACCCTTGATGACAGGTTGTACTCCAGGAATTTGCTCGATACGATCGTTTAGTTCCTTCACCTGTTTCTGCAGGGTTAGTAGTAAAGATTGTAAATCAGAATTATTAGACACACCTGGTCTTGTTTCAAGAGACTCATTCGGAGTGCCTCTACTTCCTGAGTTTGCTAATCCGAATTATGGATTTTCCACAGTTGCGATGTTGTTTTGAGGAGGCGTAGGTGATACAGTTGGTAGCCCCCTCATGAAAGCTTGTAGAGCTTCATTTACATATTCGCCAACCATTTGCTTCACAGGGTCTTGTTCTCCTATTTGTTCATTTCCAGTGTGTTCATAATTTTGAGTTGTCGACCTCCCTGGGGATTGGTCCCTTGAACCTCGTGGGGATCCCTGAGGTGATGGAACTGGGATTCCAATTGTCCGTTGGATGTTCTCATTGGCGTTCGACATGATTCACGAAAAGTTGTTTGAGAAAAAATAAAGATTATCAGATTCCCGGTAACGGAACCAATTCATTTAACCAAAGAATTATATTCTCTGCCAAAGCTATTTTATGAAGTACTCGGGCTTCTGATAACCAATAAAATTAGCTAATAAGTATAATCATATTTGTAAATAGAAAGCAGCAAAGATTCATAAAAGTAAATGTATTTCAATAGTTATTCGAACGTATCCATACAAATTATATTTTACTCCCTTTTATAGGAAATTTCTTAATATAATGCCTACTCTTCTTAATGATTGATCATTAATGACTAATAATGTCATTAATGTAACGTTACAGTGGTTAATCGTAACTATTGCGTGAAGACTGTGTAACGTTTGTCTCATTGATTGAAGATCTTTGAATCTGCCC
This sequence comes from Nicotiana undulata, assembly GCA_005239495.1. Classification (NCBI taxonomy): domain Eukaryota; kingdom Viridiplantae; phylum Streptophyta; class Magnoliopsida; order Solanales; family Solanaceae; genus Nicotiana; species Nicotiana undulata. The sequence continues at coordinate 21,450 of ML300017.1, read as the reverse complement.
TTTATTCTGCCTTGATTCATTCTGACCGTGTCTCTTCATCTCCTCAATTACATGAAGGTTCTTGTATCTAATTGCCTCGTGGGTATGCTATTTTGTTCCTCTTTTTATCATACCTCTTTGTAAAGTCGCGTCCAATTGTCATGTTTTTATTGCTCCACATGGTTTGCCCAATCATCAGAATTAGTACACGTGTGAAGCCCATTTTTATCAATAAAGTCACGGTCTTGGCATGACAATCAAGAATAGAATAATGGGGCGACAACCAGTCCATGCCCAAGATAACATCAAAGTCTATCATGCTGAGCAATAATAGATCGGCTCTGGTATCAAAACCACTAAGATTAATCAAACACGACCGATACACGTGGTCCACAATAAGAGAATCTCTCAAAGGAGTAGACTCAACAGGGGAATTCAAAGAATCCCGAGATACGCCCAAATGCGGGGCAAAATAAGAGGACACATAGGAATACGTGGAGTCTAGATAGAATTGATGCATCTCTATGACAGACCATAACACTACCTGTAATGACAGAATCAGAAGCAAGAGCCTCTGTACGAGCAGTAAGGGAATAGTATCTAGCATGGCCTCCCCCTCTAGGATGACCTCTACCTCCTCAACCTCCACCTCGAGCTGGTTGAGTAGGTGGAGTGGTAGCTGGTGCTATAATCATATCCTGGGAACCATGTGGAGCACGCTGCGACTGAGAAGTCTGTGGAGGTGCACCCCTCCTAAGTCTGGGCAATCCCTCACCATATGGAGAGTGTCTCCACACTCAAAACATGCTCTAGGATGGCATGCTTGCTGTGGCTGACTCGGGCCAGGTCTACTGAACTGACCGCTGAAAGAACCCCGTGCAGGAGGCACGCTAGATACTAGAGGTTCATAATAAGGCTCCTGAGGTCTAGGAAGAACCGGAATACCACTAGAGGCTGGAAGAGCTGAATGAATAGGGCGACTCACATAGCCCCTACCATGTCGAACTGCAGTTGGGGCACGAGCACCAGAATAATGGCCAGACTCTCGAGACCTCTTGGCCTCTCTCTCCTTCCTATCCCGAGCAAGCATGCCCTCCACTCTCCTAGCAATACTAACAACCTATTGATACGAGATATCGATCTCAAACTCCCGGGCCATACTAGTCCTGATGCTGGGATGGAGTCCCTAAATAAACCGACAGACCCTATCAGGAACTGTAGAAACTAAGGCTAGTGCATGTCTAGCCAAGTCACTGAAACAAACTGCATACTTTGAAAAAGTCATAGCACCCTAGCGTAACTGCTCAAACTCCGCGCGCCATGCGTCCCTGAGGCTCTGAAGGACATACTCTCTCAAAAACATGTTCGAGAACTGAGTCCATGTAAGTGAAGCTGTTTCAGCCATACTGTCCAGCTCATACGCACGCCACCACTGATAGGCAACTCCTTTAAGCTGAAATGTAGTGAAAGAAACTCCACTCGACTCCGGAATGACTTCAAAATTGGCACACAAGTCATAAATCACATAACGGAGCTATTCCAATTTTCATAATCTCAATCCGAGTACGATATTATTAAAGTCAAATCCGTGGTCAAACTTTTGAAACCTTTAACCTTTAGATTTCTAGTTTCCGTTAAATTGCGATAATTAGAGCTAGAGACCTCCAAATTCGATTCGGAGCACACACCCATGTCCCAAATCATGATATGGACCTATCAGAACTGTCAAAACACTGATCCGGGTCTGTTTGCTCAAAATATTAATCGAAATCAACTCAGTTGAGTTTTATAGCTCTATTTCACATTTTAATCCATATTTCATATACACACTTTTCAGAAAAATTTAATGACCGTGCACGCAAGTCGAGGAATAATAACTATTGCTTTTCGAGGCCTCGGAACACTAAACTGAAAATTAAATTTAACGATGACATTTTGGGTCATCGCAATAGGTGTCATTCATTAAAACTAAAAATAAGATTTACTTGAATAATATATGTTTGATAAAATTATGTACTAGGATAGAACTGGTTACCTCATATTAATCAATGTTCATGAAAGAGGTTAGTCACACTATTCCCTCCTTAATGAGATCGCATTCTTTAGATTTTAATGTATATGATCTTTGATAATTCTCACCTCATGAGCTAGATTTCGGGGTTGAGTTAGGCTAAAGGTCCATTTTTCCATCATGATATTAGAGCCATGCCATCCCAGTTTATTTTTTATCGATGTTGGTCTCATCTTGTATTGTCCACGCTCTAGATGAATCCCAGATTGGTTCCAAAAAAATGGAATGATCTATTTATATGATCTTGGATAATTCTTACAAATAGCTTTTTGGAGTCAAGTTAGGCTCAATGTCCATTTCTTTCGTTAGATTTACCTCTTCTCACAACATGGTTGCCTTTTATTTTATACCTACAAAATAAGAAAAGAAAAAAACTTATTTTGAATTGGAGACGACAACTCCCATCATTAAACCCAGAAAAACAGAGGTGACATATTATATCGGCATTACTAATTTTTTTCATATATATGATACCAAATGAAAGCTTAAGTTTTGAGCATTGACAGTGTCAAAAATATTTACTCATTCTGATCAATTTAAATGATAATTGCAGTTTATTCTTTAATTAGTAGGACTTATTGGTGAATATCTAAAATAAATTATAAATAACCTAATATAATATATTGAATTATACTATAAGAAAATCGATGCATGAATACTTTTGTGTTCATGCTGTTTCAGAGAAGATTGTAAAATAAATCCATTATGTTGTTGATACACATAACTTAATTTCTATATAAAAAGGATGAAATTAAAATTGAAGAGTGAAGAAAATATATTAATGAATGAGTGAGAAACTTATCATAATGTCACGACCCAAATCTAAATCCTGTCGTGATGGAGCCTATCGTGGTACTAGGCAAGCCGACCTTCCCAAAATACTATCAAATTAAATATAAAAGTAAAGTAAAGTTTTCCATATCAGGAATTTTCATAAAATCAAAGTTAAAATCAAATTTGAAACGAAGTCCGGAAAACGAGCCCCAAACATCGGGGTGTCACCAAGTCATGAGCATCTAATTATTCATAACTATTACAGCAAAATGTCTAAATGTCAATACAACGGAAGGAAATGTAGAAGGAGTAACAAGGTCCTGCGGACGCTGGCAGCTACCTTGTAGTCTCCGAAACTCAACTAGCCTGGACTCAACAATCACCATGCTCGGACACACCTGGATCTGCACATGTAGTGCAAGGTGTAGTATGAGTACAACCGACTCAGCAAGTAACAACAATAAGTAGGGAATTGAGTAGTGATGAAGAGCTATGCAAAATAATTCAATTGATAATTTTCATAGTTAAGAGTAGACATGAGTAAAAGATCAATTTATAATCATGAATTCCAGCAAGACAAATATCAGCTAAATGCAGCAACAATGAAATAGGTGAAACCTCACAGGCATTGTCACTCAACACACAGCCCTCAGTGCACACGCTCAATAGGTCTCTACGCTCACTGGGGGTGTTCAGACTCCGGAGGGGCTCCTACATCCCAAGCGCTAATCTGCACGGACAACTCACATACTATAATATCATCTCCAAGCCAGCACAGACAACTCACGTGCCACCATATCACATCAGAATCCGCACGGACGACTCACGTGCTAAGGTACAATGCCTCGCAAATAGGCCCTCGGCCTCACTCAGTCCTGTACCTCTCTAGTCTCACAACTCTCAATAAAGAAAGGGAAAGTAGCCCAAATCCTAGTATTATAGTGTATCAGCAAGAAGATAATAGAGACTGAGGTAAACATGTACAAGAATCGCTATGACCGAGTATAACTACCATGAGCAGGTATAAAGACTAAGCATGATTTCTAACATGAAGGCAGTCAAGTTCTAGCAGACAAGAAAACATATAAACACAAATAAAGGATATTAGACTTTACAGTCTCCTGGGACGAATCAAGTCTCAATACCTCACGGTGTACACCCACACACCCGTCACCTAGAATGGGTGCCACCTCCAAACAGTCACGTTATACCAAAATTTAGGTTTTTATACCCTCAAAGCCAGATTTAAAACTGTTACTTACCTCAATAGCATAGAAATCCTACTCTGCGACACCCTTTCCTCTCGAACCATAGTCAAAAAAGATCCGTTAACCACATGAAACTCACCCGAGGACCTCGGGACCTCACGAAAACATACCAACACATCCCATAACATCATACAAACTTAGTTGAGCCTTTGAATCACTCAAAACAACATCAAAATATCAAATTACTCTCGGATTCAAGCCTAAGAACTTCTAAACTTCCAAATTTTGCAAACAACGCCGATACCTACCAAACCACATCCGAATGACCTCACATTTTGCACACAGATCACTAATGATACTACAAACCTACTCTGCTTTCTAGAAATCCATTCTGACCCCGATATCAAATTTTCTACTGCCGACCAAAATCGCCAAATTTCCAACTTTCGCCAATTCAAGCTTAATTCTACTACAGACCTCTAACCCACATTCCGGACGCGTTCCTACGTCTGAAATCACCTAAGGGATCTAACTGAACCAAAAAACTCCAAATATTAGATCGTTTACTCATAAGTCAACATCCAGTTGACTTTTCCAACTTAAGCTTAAAAATAGATGACTAAGTATCCCATTCTATTCCGAAACCACTCCGGACCCGAACCAACCAACACGATTCGATAAAATACAGCTGAAAAACACAAAATGAAGTAGAAATGGAGAAATCGGGGCTATAACTCTCGAAACGATCTACCGGGTCATTACATCCCCCCTCTTAAACAAACGTTCATCCTCGAACGAGTTCTAGAAACATACTTGGAGTCTTAAATAGGTGTGGATATCTGCACCGCGTCTCCCGCTCGGTCTCCCAGGTGGCCTTCTCCACATGCTGACCTCTCCAGTGCACCTTCACTGAAGCTATGTCCTTTGACCTCAACTTCTAAACATGCTGATCCAAAATGGCCACCGGCTCCACATCATAAGTCATATCACCCTCCAACTGAACCGTGTTGAAGTCCAAAACATGGGACGGATCGCCAATATACTTTCGGAGCATGGAATCATGAAATACCGGTGCACACTCGACAAGCTGGGTGGCAAAGCGAGCTTATAAGTTACCTCCCCTATCCTCTGAAGCACCTCAAATGGCCCAATGAACCGGGGGCTGAACTTGCCCCTCTTTCCAAACCTCATAAAACCCTTCATGGGTGATACCTTAAGAAAAACATTATCCCCAACCATAAAAGACACATCACGGACCTTCCTATCCGCATAGCTCTTCTGCCTAAACTGCACCATGCGAAGCCGTTCCTGAATCAATTTCACCTTATCTAATGCATCCTGAACCAAGTCTGTACCCAAGAGCCTTGCCTCACCCAGCTCAAACCATCCTACCGGATATCTACACCTTCTCCCATATAAAGCTCTGTATGGAGCAATCTGAATACTCGACTGATAACTGTTATTATATGCAAACTCCGCAAGCGGCAAAAATTGGTCCCATGAACCCCCAAACCCAATGACACAAGCGCACACCATGTCTTCCAATATCTAAATAGTGTGCTCGGACTACCCGTCCGTCTGAGGGTAAAAAGTTATGCTCAACTCAACCTAAGTACCCAACTCTTGTTGTACGACCCTCCAAAACTACGATGTGAACTAAGTACCTCTATCTGAAATGATGGAAACTGGGACACCATGCAGACGAACAATCTCTTAAATATAAATCTCAGCCAACCACTCTGAACGGTAAGTAGCACCAACAGGAATGAAGTGCGCGGACTTAGTCAGCCGATCCACAATGATCCAAATAGCATCGAACTTCCTCGAAGTCCGTGGGAGCCCAAATACAAAGTCCATGGTGGTACGCTCCCACTTCCACTCCAGGATCTCTAAACTCTTAATCAAGCCACCTGGTCTCTAATGTTCATACTTAACCTGCTGAAAGTTGAGACACCGAGCTACAAACCCAACTATATCTTTCTACATTCGCCTCCACCAATAGTGTTGTCTTAAATCCTAGTACATCTTCACGGCACCCAGATGGATGGAATACCGCGAGCTGTCCGCCTCCTCAAGAATAATCTCCCGAAGTGCATCTACATTAGGCACACATATCCGACCATGCATCCTCAACACGCCGTCATCACCACTAGTCACATCCCTAGCATCACCTCGTCGTACCCTGTCTTGAAGAAGAAGCAAGTAGGGGTCATCATACTGATGCTCCCTGATACAGTCATACGCCCCCGAATCGGCTCCAAAATATCTAATCTCAAAACCTGGCCCGCTAGGTCCTGAACATCCAATGCCAAGGGTCGCTCTGCTGCCAGAAGGTTTGCTAAACTCCCCAAACTCTCCTCCTGGCGACTCAAATTATCGGACACCACATTGGCCTTCCTCGGATGGTATACAATAGTGATATCATAGTCCTTAAGAAGATCCAACCATCTCCACTAACGTAAATTAAGATCCTTCTACTTAAACAGATGCTGCAAACTCCGGTGATCATTATAGATCTCACAATGAACCCCATACAAATAATGATGCCAAATCTTCAAGGCGTGAACAATGGCCACTAACTCAAGATCATGAACAGGATAGTTCTTCTCATGGGTCTTCAACTTGCATCAGGCATATGCAATCACCCTACCCTCATGCATCAGGACACATCCAATACCTATCCTCGAGGCATCACAATAAACGGTGTAAGAACCTGAAGCTGATGGCAGAACTAACACTGGAGTTGTGGTCAAGGCAGTCTTGTTCTTCTGAAAGCTCTTCTCGCACTCGTCCGACCACCTGAATGAAGCACCCTTTTTGGGTAAATTTGGTCAAGGGCGATGCAATAGATGAAAATCCCTCCACAAAGCGACGATAATAACCCGGTAAACCAAGAAAACTCCTAATCTTCGTGGATGAGGACGGTCTGGTCAAACTCTGCACCGCATCTATCTTCTTCGGATCCACCTGAATACCCTCACTGGACACCACATGCCCCAAGAATGCTACTGAACCGAGGCAAAAATCACACTTAGAGCTTTGCATAAAGCTTCTCCTCCATCAATCTCTGTAATATAATCCTCAAATGCTGAGCATGCGCATCCTGCTACGAGAGTACACAAGGACGTCATCAATGAATACAATAACGAAATAATCCAAATAGGGCTGGAATACAATGTTCATCAAATACATGAACATTGTTGGGGCATTGGTCAGCCCAAAAGACATCACCAAGAACTCATAATGGCCATAATGGGTCCTGAAAGTTGTCTTAAGAATATCTGAATCCCGAATCTTCAGCTAGTGATACCTGGACCTCAAATTAATCTTGGAAAACACCCTCGCACCCTGAAGATGGTCAAATAAATCATTAATACGAGGCAAAGGATACTTGTTCTTGACTGTGACCTTGTTCAACTGCCTGTTGTCAGTGCACATCCTCATGGAACCATCCTTCTTCTTCACAAATAGAACCGGTGCACCCCAAGGTGACACACTAGGGCAAATAAACCCCTTATCAAGGAGTTCCTGAAGCTGTTCTTTCAATTCCTTCAACTCCGCCGGTGCCATACGATATGGTGGAATAGAAATGGGCTGAGTGTCTGGCACCAAATCAATATCAAAGTCAATGTCCCTGTTAGGCGGCATGCCCGACAAGTCTGCAAGAAACACATACGGAAAATCACGGACTACCGGAATAGAGTCAATAGCAGGAGTCTCTACATTAACATCCCCCACAAAAGCCAAATAGAATAGACAACCCTTCTCAACCATACGCTGAGCCTTCAAGTATGAAATCACCCTACTATGTACACAGGCTATACAACCACTCCACTCCACCCTCGGAAATCCCAGCATAGCTAAAATAACGATCTTAGCATGACAATCTAAAAAAACATGACATGGAGATAACGAGTCCTTACCAAATATCACATCAAAGTCAACAATACTTAGTAGAAAAAGGTCCACTCGGGTCTTTTGACCCCCGATAGTCACTACACATGACCGATATACGCGGTCCACAATAATAGTATCACCCACAAGAGTAGATACATAAGCAGATGAAACTAAATACTCACGGGGCGTATGCATAAAATATGCAAAATATGAGGAAACATATGAATATGTGGAACCAGGGTCAAATAATACAGAGGCATCCATGTGACCGACTGAGACAATACTTGTAACCACAGTATTTGAAGCAATAGCATGTGGTCTGGCTAGGAGAGCATAGAAATGGTCCAGGCCACCCCCTGATCTTCCTCCCCCTCTCGGGCAACCCCTAGTTGACTGGGCTCCACCCCTCGCTGGTTGGGATCCACTCCTAGCTGATTAGGCGAGTGATGGAGGAACTAGTGCTGGTACCATCGGTCGAGTACTCCGCTGTGGAGTCCCACCTAATAGCCTAGGCCGATCTCTCATAATGTGACAAAAATCCCCTCACTCGAAACAACCCTTCCTCTGACGAAACTGTTGCTCCTGATGCCTAAAAGAACTACCCGGGGATGCCTGAGCAGATGAGGCATGATGAGAACTTTGTGCTGGTAATGCACTGAATGATGACTGGCCCTGCTGATGACTGTAAGAACCATAGCCAGATGATGCACCAAGGTGAAATGGTCGGGCTGTCTGAGCCTGTCTAAATGACGACCTCTACCGTGCTGGAACTGACCCCCCTCCCCCTCAAGGAGCACCATTGAATTCACCCTGTCTATGAGGCCTCTTGACCTCCTTCTCAACCCTCTCCTGACTGCGAACTATCTTAATCTTTCGAGAAATGTCGACAACCTCATCAAACATAGCACCAGATACCCTCTCTCTGGTCATAAGCAACCGAAACTGAAAAGTGAGACCATCTATAAACCTCATGATCCTCTCCCTATATTTAGGCACCAACCAGATAGCAGGACGGGACAACTTCGAGAATCGTATCTCATATTGTGTCACAGATATATCCCCCTTACGAAGCTTCTCAAATTGTCTGGGCAGATCCTCTCTACGAGACTAAGGCACAAACTTCTCCAAAAAGACCACGAAGAACTGCTGCCAAGTGAAGGGTGCTGCGCCAATAGGCCTACGCCTCTATTAAGTTTCCCACCATCGGAGTGCAGCCCCAGAAAACTGAAAAGTAGTGAATGAGACCCCACAGGTCTCTAGAATACCAATTGTACGGAGTATCCTCTGACACATGTCCAAGATATCTTGGGCATCCTCTCTCTTTGTGCCACTGAAAGGTGGAGGCTGGAGTCTCTGAAACCTCTCCAACCTACGTTGATCATCCTCAGGCATAACAGGAACTACATGCTCATGAGCAGGTGCGGCTGGCTTGGCAGGTGGTGCCCCCGGTGTCTGGAGTCCCTGAACAACCTCCTCCTGTGTGCGGGCAGCGGGAGTCTAAGTGCCTCCCCCGACCTAAGAAGTATTTGTGGTTTTAGAAATAGAGACCGCCTGAGCAAGGCCATTACATACTGATAGGATCTGAGCTAGGGCCTCCTGAAGGCTAGGAATCACAATAGGCATATGTGGTTCCTGATCTGGTCCCGCTGGAACATCTGCCACGGGGACCTAATCCTGATCTGGAGCAACTGGGGGATCTGCAGGTACTGCCCCATTTGCTTTGTGGGCGGTGTCTCTGCCATACCATGACCTCTACTGCATCCTCGACATCATGCAGCCCTGGCTGGTGGTACTGGTGGCTGGCCCTTTTGAACGGTAGCACGAGTCCTCACCATCTGTGAGAGAATGAAACAATATATGTTTAGTTATCAGAAAACAAAGATCGCAAGAAAAGAATCCAAGAATGTGATTTTTTTTCTAAGGGTTCTTCAGCCTCTCGAAGATAAGTATAGAGGTCCCTGTACCGATCAACAAGACTCTACTAAACCGCTCATGACTCGTGAGAGATATGTAACCTAGGCTCTGATACCAACTTGTCACGACCCAATCTAAATTATGTCGTGATGGCGCCTACCGCAGTACGAGGCAAGTTGACATTCCCAAAATACTATCAAATTAAATATAAAAGTAAAGTAAAGCTTTCCATATCGGGAATTTTCATAAAATCAAAGTTGAACTCAAATTTGAAACAAAGTGCGGAAAACGAGCCCCAAACATTGAGGTGTCACCAAGTCATAAGCGTCTAATTATTAAAAACTATTACAACAAATGTCTAAATATCAATACAACGGAAATAAATATAGAAGGAGTAAGAAACAAGGTCTTGCGGACGCTTGCATCTACCTTGCAGTCTCCGAAACTCAACTGGCCTAGACTCAAAAATAACCGTGCTCAGACACACTTGGATATGCACATGTAGTGCAGGGTGTAGTATAAGTACAACCGACTCAGCAAGTAATAGCAATAAATTGGGAATTGAGTAGTAGTGACGAGCTATGCAGAACAATTCAGTTGATAATTTTCACAGTTAAGAGTAGATATGAGTAAAAGATCAATTTTATAATCACGTTCTAGCAAGACAAATATCAGCTAAATGCAGCAACAATGAAATAGGTAAATCCCCTCACAGGAACTGTGACTCAACCCTCAGCCCTCAGTGCACACATTCAATAGGTGCCTGCGCTCACCGGGGGTGTTCAGACTCCGGAGGGGCTCCTATAACCCAAGCGCTAATCTGCATGGATAACTCATGTGCTGCACAGACAACTCACGTTCTCTAATATCATCTCAAGGCTCGCACAGACAACTCACATGCCACCATATCACATCAGAATCCGCACGGACAACTCACATGCTAAGGTACAATGCCTCACAAAAAGGCCCTCGGCCTCACTCAGTCATGTACCTCTCTAGTATCACATCTCTCAATAATGAAAGGGAAAGTAGCCCAAATCAAAGTATTATAGTGTATCAGTAAGAAGATAACAGAGACTAAGGTAAACATGTACAAGAATCGCTATGACCAAGTATAACTACCATGAGCAGGTAGAAAGCCTAGGCATGATTTCTAACATGAAGGCAGTCAAGTTCTAGCAGACAAGAATGCATATAAAACAAGTAAAGGATATTAGACTTCACAGTCTCCCGGGACAGATCAAGTCTCAATCCCTCACGACGTACACCTACACACATGTCACCTAGTGTGGGTTCCACCTCCAAACAATCACGTTATACCAAACTTCGGGTTTTTATACCGTCAAAGCAAGATTTAGAACTGTTATTTACCTCAACAGCGTAGAAATCCTACTCCTGGACGCCCTTTCCTCTCGAACCGTCCTCCAAATGACCTGAATCTATCCACAAGCAATAGAATACGATCAATATGAGCTAAAGGAATGAACCCCACAAGGAAAAATACATAATTATAGGCCAAATCCCGAAATTCACTAACCCCCCCCCCCCCCCCCCCGCCCCCCCCC
>ML300016.1:3171-16140 GCA_005239495.1 Nicotiana undulata | reverse complement strand
TATATAGAGAGAGAGAGAGAGAGAGAGAGAGAGAGAGGACTGTCCAATTTAAAATAGTTCTGTAAATTAGTTCTGGTGTTGTTTTGACTTTGGAAGAAGGCTTATACTAGATTGTAGTTTGTTATTTTTTTTTAGTCTTATGAATGCTCCGTTTCACTATAGATCAAGTTGGTTCTTTGATTTTACATTTGAATTAGAAGCGGTGGTTGAATCGTGTTGTTGCCATGGAACTAAAGGGAGGTGATCAAATTTATGTAAAACTCATTAAAATAGGCCGCTACCTTTTAGTATCACCACAAGTCCATAATTTGTTTTTTGTTTTAAAGCAATATAAATTAGTTAAGGCAATCTTCTTTCGCTAGTCTCACATTTTAAACTAGTAATAGTGATGATCGTAAAGTCAATCGAATTAGTCATACACCACCAATATGTAAATATTTTATTTTGGTCAGAAAACGAACAATCAACCCAAAAATAATAATTCTTTTTTCCTCCTCATTTGTAGTCCTTAAAGCTAGTTAATTCTATGTTTTCTCTTAGAAGAATTGTGATAGTCTAGTTAACTTCCCGAAATGAAGCAAAAGAACTTTTCTTCTTCTTTATTAAGTATTACATTACTTTTTTATTAGTCCACCAAACAAAAAAGTATTAGATATTGTCCACTAAATAAATTCAACAAGATTTTTTATTATTATTTATTTATAAAAATTACTCAATTCCAATTCTTTCAAATAAATAAAAGTTTTGTTTAATTAACTTCGAGTAGGCTCCATTTTTGGGTACGACGCACGAACTAAGGTAGGGGATACTCGTCTTGGTTAGTGTAAGGTAGGGTCGGGGATACTCGTCCTAGCTCGAGATTAATAAAGTCATAGACAATAAAATGGGACATGGGCTAACATGAAAATCAAATAAAGCATAGTTTATCCAAAAATTAACTCAAGCCAATTTTAGTCAATAAAAGCGACCGTGCTAGGGACTCGGGGAATGCCTTACACCTTCTCCCCGGTCAACAGAATTCCTTACCCGGACTTTGTTTTCACAGACTAATAATAATAGAGTCAAACCTTCCTTTGACTAGGGATTCAAATAAAAGGTGACTTGGAATACCGAAAAATCAATTCCAAGTGGCGGCTCTGTAAATAAAATAATCCCTACTCAAATTTGTCACTTCAATTGGAAAAAACTCTTCAACCCACAATCCATAACACATACTACCATATCTTTCGGGGGTAGAGAGGGGGTGTGACAGTATTCACGATATGTATTTGTGAATACAGTAACGTAAATAGCGCAATTCATGGTCTATTCAATTGATTTTAAATGGAAAGTGAATCAATTAACATAATAGTCTCCTAATATAACTCAACAAACTCAATTATAAATCTGAATACATAAATACATCTGAATACATAAATTATATTAACAAAAAAAAAATGAATACATTCATGGAATATACCGAGACAGTGAATACAATAAAATACATGGAATATAACGAGATACATTAAAATACAATTAAAAAAGATAATGGATACAATGAAATACATAGAATACAACGTGATGCATCGAAATACAATGAAAAAAAAGGTAACAGACTCTTCAATTTGCTCAGTCCCAAACTCCGTCGTCTTTGTTCAAGAATAACCCTAATGTCGTCTCGTCTAGAGCGTCCAAAGAGCACAATCACAGAATCACACAATCACACAGGATCTATATTGTCGGCGATGAGCTTGATGATGGAGAGCAGATAAATGGAGATATCGGGGCTTCTTGGTAGAGCTATTTGCAGATAAGTTTGAAAACAACTCAGAGTTGGTCTCAGAACCAACATTATTTGATAAAACATGTCTTCAGAAACTTCTGGAAAACTTTCCTTTTGAAACTATTAGCTTATTTTCTCCTTACAGCGATAAGCAGATCAGAGTAAAGTGCAAAATATTAGCTAGTTTTGAAGGAGGCGGTGAAGATGTGTAATTGAATGATCATCAAGCACTTAATCGGGGGAAAAAGAGAAGAAAGAGGAAAGAGAAAGGAGGAGAGAGGGAGAGAAAATAATAATATACGGCGTATTTAATGGCTTAAAGGTAGGAAGTAGCCATAAATACATATTTTACTATAAAAATTAAAATGTAGCTATAGGAGATAATTTTTTAAAAGAGTATTTATTTAAAATAAATAAGGTGTTAGTCTTTGCTATAGGGAGTAAAAGAATTCGAGCACCAAAAAAGGGGGTAAATCATAAAGAATAAGAGGATAGAGAGCAAATAAAGAAATAATGCATATATTAAGGTGCAAAATGCAAAAAAAAAAAAAAAAAAAAGAGTCAATTTTCATTATTCAAATTTTCCTTTTTAAAAAAAATAAAAAGATACCAAAAGTCAGAACATATATAATATTACATCTTAATAGAAGTATTGTTTTAAACACTTATACGTATGATCATAACACTTATTATACGTATGATCATATTGTACATAAAGTTTCAGTATAGTGTAAAAGATTTTACTAGCAGATGAAATTACTTTATAGTATTTGCTAAAAGTTTGGGCTTTCCTCAATTGAAATGGTTAGTCCCAGAGTTGTTAACATTTATATTTGCTATTTCATCAATTTACTGAATTAACTTTATAACTTACACATTGCAAATTCATTTCTACTATCTCAACAAAATCATAAATAGATATTGTGAAGAACGAATGAATTCATTAGTATATGATATTTGTGCTCATGTTTTTTTTTGATATATAAGGGTGCCTGGGGTCGCTGATTATTATTAAGTATTAAAGTAAAGAGAGTTATTACAGTGTTGGACTGATCTTATCGAAACAATCTTTAATTTGTCTTTGCGGAAAGTAGAGAAAAATAAATAAAGATGGTTCACTCTAGAAGCGCTCGCCACACTTGGCATTAGTATGTGAGTTACAGTTGCTCCCAAACTTCGCTAGTGTGTGCGCCACTTGGTTTCCTTCATGGTGTACATGCCTAACTTCCGGTTGGTCCAATGCTTTGAACAGGAACTGCAATCATGGAGAAAATTAGCATTAGCTATAGCGTGAAAATTGTCATGTAGTAGTTGTAGTAATACTTGGCAATCTGTTTCCACAATAAGCGGTATTTAATTTTTGTGTGAAAGCTAGTTCCAATCTTTTCAGTAGGGCGATGATTACAACTTGGATGGGTGATGAGGCCATTGTATGGCAAGAGAATCCATCAATCCATTAACCTTCAGAATCTCTGATAATTCCGCCTGCTACTCCTTTGTTGGAGTTTTTTTTTTGTGTACACCATTTGTATTGAGTTTATAGATATTGTGTGGCGAGGGGTTCCATTTTATCAGTGTTTGACATTATTGGGTGTTTGCAGTTCTGATTTGTGAGACAGAGATACTTCATTGCATACATAATTATTTTTCTTGTATCAATGTGGTGGAGTCGTTATTGAAAATGTTGTGGTTGCGGTTTAGCCAAATATGCCAAAGGATAATAGGCGTTATAATAGCCAAAGGTATGGAAATATTATTTGGTAGAAAAATGCTCGCATAGTACAATTTACTTTTACACCTCTTTTTCTTCCACGCAACTCTATTACGAGGTTGAGTTAGAAGAGTTTTTCCAATTTAAGTGATGTTTTGAAAAGGGAATATTTATTCAGAGACGCCACTTGGAATTGAGTTTTGGTGTTCCAAGTCACCTTTTATCTTGAATACCTTATCAAAAGGAAAGTTTGACTCCTAATTTATGGACTACGAAAACAGAAGATTGGACTAGAAATTCTGTTGACCGGAGGGAAGGTGTAAGGCACCCCTCGAGTCTCGTGGTTCTAACACAGTCACCTTATTGACTAATGTAAGGCTTAAATTAATTTTTGGCTATATTATGATTTGCCTATTACCACTTTTTTTTATTTTTTTTACATCATCATCATCATCATCATCATCATCATCATCATCATCATCATCATCATCATCATCATCATGTTTTACTAATTGTTTTGACAAAGATGCGATACGCAAACAAGGTACTTCTTTGAAATTGAATGTTAAACCAAGGTACCGAATGTACACATGGTCAACACATAATTATTTTAAATTTAAGGCATCGAGACGCGGGAATGCGCACGTGATTCTTTTATTACTTAAGCATATCAATTCAAGGTTCGGGTATGAACACAAGGGCTGATATTTAAAGTACATCTAAAAAATTTCTAGCGTTTTAGAGTATTTCAATTATTTTGTCTCTTTTAGATTCGAGATATATATTTGTATATTCTTATTATTTGGATTAAATTAATTATAAACAAAGTTATATTTATTAACTTTGCCTTTTACCTAAAATCCACTTTTAATTGTTGAACGTTTAGTAGCCTTGACTAAGATGCGTATCCGCGAACTCAACCTACACTCACTGAGAAACATATTTTTGACCTCAACTTGTGCATCACACCTAAATGATCGGAGCCTACTCGTATTAATTCGAAGAATGATTTATTTTTATTAAAATATTTATGTAAAGACAGTATCCACGACCTTGTAATTGTTTTTTTATCAAAATGAGATAGAAATGATTAAGACATGGACTAAATATTCAAAAGAGTATAAAATGCAAAATTTAGAAGGCAGAGCAAGAAATGAACCTCCAACGTAGAGTTTAAAATTTCTTCAATATTCGACTAGTGAGATAACTTCCGAGCATGGAACTTTACAACAAACATGATGTATAAAACTTGAGACACTATTGGGGAAATCGAACTCATCATGACAATCGGTCCGGTTGAATTTAACATTGTCTTTCAAGTGTTGGATATGGAAACTTCCTATAATTTTCTTCCGGGAAGGCCGTGGATCCATATGGCCAGAGCTGTACCATCCACCTTACGTCAAATGGTCAAATTCGAGTATGACAGGCAATAAATTATTGTTCATAGGGATGATGACTCATTCGTCTATAAAGACCCGTCCATTACATGTATTGAGGCCAAGGAAGGATGTGAATCCATCATATATCAAGCTTTTGAGGTGATTCAGGTGGACCAAGTGGAAGAAGGAAAATCAATTTTGCATCCCCGTCTTTCCGCCACATTTATAATGGTAGCAGCGCTGATGTTGAGGGACGACTCTGAACCAGAAAAAGGATTAGGATCCTCCTTGCAGGGAATTGTAAACCCCATTGCTCCTTTTTTGAAGAATGATACCTTTGGATTGGGTTTTAAACCAACATCGGCTGACATAGACAGAGCCAAGGCTCGCATAAAGAATGGTTGGAATTTGTCCAAACCAATCCCTCACATTGCCTAATCAGGATGACATTGATCAAGTTTTCCAGGGTCTCAAGGAAATGTTCTACGAGATCAATATGGTCCAAGTTGGTGAAGGCCCTAGCAGTGCAAGTGTCCAGTTGATTAGTTCAGATACCTCTCTCAACAACGTGAAGCAACTCCTCTTCCCACAAGGAAGGAGTCTTGGTAGTCTGTCTTGTTGCTTTTTCTGTATTTGGATTATTTTCATATTGGTATAGAACAACCGCAGTTGGTAGTCGTTGGTGTAGTTAGAAGCCAAAGGAAAGATTTTAGTTTGTTATGGCATTGTGCTTTCCATAACTAGAAATGGTGAAAAGACTCATATTGTTGGGTAGTCCCTGTTAGTCTAGTGAATAGATTGTAAGCTTTCGTTGTGAGGTTCCCATCCTCTGTTTCTTTCCCAAAAAGGAGCCGTTTAGGTGCTCAGAGAAAGGGATGTAGGTTTGTTAAATAATGTCAAGGATCGTATTAGGTAGGTCATATGTTAGTGCGTCTGGATTCCAGTTATTATTGGTAATCCTCAAAGTTACAAACAAATGAACTATATATCATTTGATCCATCTATCAGCCAAAAAATATTAATTGTGATAAAATATGTCATCGAGGAATTTTACTTTATCATGAATCCATTGATTCTATATGACTTATTACTACTCCCCCTTTCGCGCTTTATTCGTACATGGAGTGGGGTGGGGGAAGGACTAGCTATATTTCTCTTTATACGCAATATCATGAAAGGAAAAGAAAAACAACTCACATACAGGAAAGGATGACGTACTATGATGCTTTCTGTTTTATTAATCTCCGCGAGCTTAATTCTTCTTCGATATCCATATATTTTTTTGTTGGTCTCCATGTAGCTTTTGGCCTAATAGGTTTCATGTTACTCAATTCGAGCTTGCTTGATCGGTTCAATTGAGACCTTATAATGCAATCGCATTCTCTAGTCCAATTGCGATCATCTTTGACGCCTCCTCCGTGCCGAGGTTCAATCGCACCATATCTAGTTCTTGGTAATGCCATATGTCCTTTTGCACCTCATCCGCCGTCTTCAATAAAATAAAAACTTGTCTAAAGACTAGATACTGTAGGGTACGTCTTAAAAGTTCCCCTCCACTACGTTGTGCCTTATGTAAAGAGGTGGTCGTGTCTTCGCTCCTACGACCAAACCGAATCTGTGTAATCAAGTTTCATGATCGAGCTCTAAGAGAATGGTGATCCCGTGGAAAAGGAAAATCAACAAGGAAGATATGAATTCATCGGCAGTGCACCAATCCAGGGGCTAAGGGACCCAATTCTTAAGACTCAAGATGCAACTTACGGCAACCTTTGATCTAGCCATAAGGCGTCGAGCTGGTACAGAATACCCGGCTTCAGAGCTTGATGCAGTCAAACTTGACCCTATTTCAAGGTTTCCCCTAAGCAACATTTTCTGATGGTGAAGAGTATTCTCCGACAATGTATGTTGGCAGACCGGTATACTGCTCTGCAAGCAGAGCGAATGAAGATAAATCTTTCTGAATATCATGAATATCCTTTTTGCTCTTTCTCGGCTCCGTGTTTGTGGCCTTATTCCCCCCTATAGTTGATCTGCCACAGAATGAGGCATATCTTTTGGAGATGGTCATGTAAGCGGCGACAAGTGGATCATTCATGCGCAGACTTAACTGAAAAGGAAAGATTCCCTATACGCAATTTTCTATTTACGGATTAACTTAACTTTAAGAAAAGATTCTATAAAAGAATTAAGAACATATCTTCTTATTTCATTCCAAATCCAAATACAATGGGATGGGCATCTTTCTATTTATGTGCTGGTTTCTAGATGGGTTTCCTTGCAGGTGTGTCCACTTGTTTTCATATTCAAGTTCTGGTTCTAATTTCTGAAAGTTCATATTCTTATTGCCACTATTATCATACACTGGTTAAAAGGTTAAATGGTTCATTTTTCTTAACTTAAGATTAGTTAGGTTCTTTACGCAAAGAAGACATGCGAATTTCAAATGACAAAAAAAGAAATGAAAAAGAACATTTACCATTCAAATTGAAAATGAAAATAAAAGAATATTTATAATATTTTAAATCACTATTTAATAATATTAGTATTATAATTATTATTAGAATTGTGATAAATTGAAATTCTATATCGCTATATTAATCCTTATGTTCTAGAATATTCAATATAATATTGAATAGTTAATAACTAAGATTCCAATTCCAAAACTCCCATCGAAGTTCACTATGAATCTTTAAGTGCTTTTTATGAGATTTATTGACACTATCTAATAGTATGAAGTCTAAAAAAATAAATCTTTTTTATATACATTCGAACCGATGTTGGTCATATTGCTCTTTATCAAGAAATCGAAGCGAATAATGTCCTAGGGGCCGACCGGCTGAGACTCCCGCACAGTAGGAGCGGACTGAATCGGTATTCTTCTACAAGAAAAAAAGTTTTCCGGGGGATGCGTTGTTCAAGTCGAGTTTCCTTATTGTCCTTTCCAAGACATCCCTTCTAACTTCCCTCGCTTCTTTCCCCTATAGCTAGGGGCCTTGCCCATATCTTCGCTAGGTGTTTATGGAATTATTATAGAAGGTTGGTTTAGTAATTAGGGGGCGACCGTTCGGTCTTCTATGATACTAGGACCAATAGGTTCAAAACGGATTTGTGCTGCAGGTGTTGAACGATCTACTTTACACAGGTGTGGGCTTATAGGGCTAGGGCTACAAGACTAGGTATACCAACTTGGAGAAAACCTGCTTGGCTTTTGTTTGGGTAAGGCGGAAATTGAGGCATTACATGCTGTCTTCCCAGTACATTTAATAGCTTCCATGGACCTACAAAAATGTATTTGTTCTAGAAACCCGCCTTAACGTAACGGTAACGACCACAAGATGGTCAACTTTTAAAGTAGAATCTTCCTTATCGGGTGGTCCCTTATTTAATTCTCGTAGTGTGTGGATACCTATAACCCACATGTCTTCCCAAAGTCCTACTTTTGTCCCGTTTCCAATGTTCCGGGTTATGCCTTTGGAGAAGAAATAATATGTTTTGGAAACACTTTTCTAGATGTAGGAGTCGTTATCTTTGAAAATCGTGTGATTTCTTCTTTGGGTGTTGGTATATTTAGCTTTAAGAGTTTTTTCCTAAAGGGTGTCAGGGTTTTGGTGTGATCTCCATAGTAGGTTATAAAGGAGTGCAATGTTCTTTCATGTTGCTTTATACAGTCCCGGGCCATCCTTTCTTTTAAGAGAAGCTACTGTATTCCAATTGTTGTGATGAACTTTCCGTTTTTCCGTTGTTGACCCCATAGAAAGTTTTGCTAAATGCGATCAATATTTTCTAATATTAGCTAGGAGAAGGTTTATTTGCATGGAGTGTGTGGGTGTTGCTGAGATGATCGATTGTATAAGGGTTACTTTGCCAGATATGCTGCTGAGTAAATTTGCTTTCCAACCTTTAAGCCTAGTATTCATCCTGTCCAAAATGAATTGGCAATTAGAGCTTTTTGGTTGCATGTTAGAGATTGGGAAACCCAAATACTTACCTTGGTTTTTATCTTAATGTTTAGTGTTGTAGCCAGCGTTGCTGTTCTGTAGGTGGTACATTAGAGGAAAAAATGATTTTTGATTTTGAAAAATTTATTCTTTGGCCAGATTGGTGGGAAATGAAGTTAAATATTTAATGATAGATGTTGCGCTAGAGTTGTCAGCCTCAGCGAATAGGATTAGGTCATATGCAAAAAGGAGGTGGGATATGGCTGGCCCATTGTGACTTACTTTAATAGGCTTCCAATTCAAGATATCTACTTGGTGGTCAATGCATCATGTTAGCGATTACATACAGATGATGAAGAGGTAAGGAGATAACAGGTCTCCTTGAAGGATGTCTCTTAGCAGTTCAAAAAAATCAGTAGGCTTGCCATTGACAATAATTGAGGTTGTAGTGGTGGTTATACAATTCTTAATAAGAGTGATTAGGTCATGTGGGAAGTTTAGAGCATTCAGTGAGCTTCTGACGAAGGACCATTAAAGTCGGTCAAAATCATTTTCGAGGTCAATTTTTAGCATCATCTTCCCAGTCCGACCCCTACAACTCTTGAATGAGTGAATTGCTTCTTGGGCAATTATTGCATTGTCAGTTGACTTCTTCTTGGAATAAAACTACATTGATTAGGACTGATAATATGGTTAAGGAAAGGGCGAATACATTTTACAATAATTTTTGTTATAGCTTTATAAACAGTGTTACAAAGACTTATAGGTCTATATTGGAAGATATTTTGGGGGTGTTATTTAAAGATATTCCCAAAAATGGACATGTTTCATTCTTCCATGTGTTCTGTGAAAGAGGTGATAGCATGCATGTAATTTGTATTTGTTGTCCTAGTGTTGTCTGACAATGTTTGGGAAAAGTGGGTGAGTAAGCCACATTGTTTCAATGCGGAAAACGGGTGTAGGTTTATTAATAGTTTTTGTTAGACTTAACATTAGTGGGCAGTGATCTGAATTTGTACAGGGTAAGTGGGTGACATTCGCGTCAGAAATTTTTTTTACCCAGCCAAAATTTCCAAGGAATCTATCTAACCGCTCATAAATTTGGTGTTGCCTTCGGTTTCGTCTATTTTTCCATGTGAAACGTGGGCTCACAAAACCCAAGTCAATCATATTAACGATATCAAGGCAGGTAAGAAAAGCAGTACTTCAGCTACTATTTATGGGCCTTCCTCCAAACTTTTCGGAGGCGGCTGTGACTTCATTGAAGTCTCCACGTAGTAGCTGCGAGTAGGTATTATTTTTCGCGTCAATTTCCATTTTATTCCATAGAATTTTTTATTTTCTAGTAAGGTGCTGGCATAAACTAAGGAGAGCAGCAAAGGTATTGAGTTACTAGTGACATGTATGTTTGTATGAATTTTCTAGTCTGTCATAGCTACTAGGTCCATCTCCAACTCTTCATGCTTCCTCATAAGGACAACTCCACTAGAGAAGCCATATGTGATAATTTAAAATAGATCAGTGAAACCAATAAATTCCATGAGGTCATAGTAGCTTTGCATGCGCGTTTCAGTAAGGCAGATGATGGATGGAATGTTCCAGTCCACAAGGTCTTTATAATTGCGCCAAGATTCTACGTTGTTGCAGCCTTTACAGTTCCAAAGGATTATCTTCATATTGGGTTCATTTGTTATGTGTGAGCTCCCACCCGGGGCCAGTGACATGTGCAAGTGTGAAACTAGCGGGTGATCCTCTCCATTGGATGTCGACAATGGAAAATCTTCCCCCGTCAATGCGGGAGAATCAGAACAGCATATTTTGGAGTATCGAGAAGGGGTAGGTGCGGATGTTCACTGTTATGCGAAGCACATTTTTTGGATTTGTGATGAAATATCATTTTTCTCTATTTTCGTGAAGTGTTGTCGACAGTGATTCCCGTAGAGTGATGTGTTACAACATTTGATCTAGGATGTTTAGTGCCTACTCTCCTTGGTTCATTAGGTTGATTATGTCTGCGTCCGGATTCAAAAAGTATAATGTCTCTACTGGTATCTCCATCGTTACTGTCTTCGCTAGTGGTGCCTCCACTTTGATATCCAGGTTTGCTGGTAGCAGTAACTCCTCCGTGTCCGGTGATGGGAGCAATCAAGTGTTTGGTAGGGGTGTAGGGAATTGTTTTTCATCTCAGGCTTCCATGGTGAGATGAACTTGCAATTGCTGCTGCGTCTGTGGTTGATGGTAGGTCCCTTGCATTTTTTGGTGTTGTTGAGTGGCTTTTGTAAGGTGGTTTACCATCTCCAATGCTGACACCTCCGTCTTCTGCGAGGTTTCCATTCGCACTTCTATGTGGGGTCACCAATCCTGTAGTTGGTCAATGAGGTCCTTTGTGTTCTCTAGGAAGAACTATACATGTTGTTGTAATCCCACTACATCCAATCAAGGAGTCGGTGGTGGCGGGGTGATGTATTATAGGAAGTGTCATAATAGGGGAGACTATTGTTTGGAAGTAGTAGTGTGTGGTTTGGAAGTGATTGTGGTGGTATGAAGGGTGTTGGTGGATCTCCCTTATGTGCGGTGGGTACTAGTGGCGGTTGCGTTGATTGGGACGTTGATGATAGTGGCGATACATGTTTTAGTGAGGTGAAATGGAGTTTGGTGTTGTGGGAGGGAGTGATAGGGAAGAGATAAAGTGGCTGGCTGGAGTAGGGGAGGGGGTGTTGCTTAGGCTTGTGGGTTTTGTGGGTGAGCTGACTGATGGGAAGGGATTGGGTGAGTGATGGATGTGAGGTGTCTTGCCAGCGACGTTAGTGAGAGGGTGAGGGTGGATAGTAGGGAGGGAGTAGGCTTCATAATTGGATATTATTTCATGCAGAATAGTTTTTTTTTGGAGGAGTATTAATTGTGTTGTCGTTTTTAATAAGAATGTGTGAGTTATTTTTGCCGCAAGGGGCATTGTGCTTGTGTCCTTGAGTATTTTTGGGTGTTCCTTTTGTGGTATTGTTGTTGTTTTCTACGGCCAGTATTTTTTTAGGGCATAGTAGAGGTATTAGCAAAAAAGGTGATTTTTATGTGGTATAGGTGGTGGGAAATTTGGTGTTTTAGATGAAAATAGAAATAGATGATTTTTTTGGTTTTGATTGTAGCCTGCAAATGAAGACGATGGTGATGGGATTTTGGTGTTAGTTTTCTCTTACTTATGTTTTGATAGTTTATGTACTAAGTCCATTTGACTAAGGACTGTAAATTGATTTTTGTGTGTAAGGATAGTTGACTCTTGAGATATTGTAGAGGCGGAATAGGAAGCAAATGTATTTGACTCCAAGTTTGGAGTGTTTGTCGGTATTGAGGTGTTTGTAGGTGTTGAGGTAGTAGGGGTCATGATGTAAGCGTCTTTACCTATATTAATTTGTTTTACCATCATTTTTTTTCGACAATATTTTCTTTTTGACTTTCCCAATCCTTTTTTCCATTAATGTTAGTTTTTTGTTTTTCTTCTTACTTTTCTTTTTCTAATTTTTCTTTTTCTTTTTATATATATTTTGGAAGTGAAGTTGTAGTGATGTACTTTTTATTTGAGTATGACACTGTCTTCCACTGTTAAGATGCTTTTTCTAATTCGTCGCTTTCTTTAGTCGTTGCGGAAGCTGTTGCCTTGTTTGGGCATTGATATAGGTTGTGTCCCAAGAATCCGCATATTGTGCACAATGGGTTGGTGTCTTCGTAGTGAATATCATGTAGGTGTTTTCCAATCATCACATTTCTTGGTAGTGGTTTCCCAGGGGAGCCAGGATACATAACCGTGCATACTGTCCCCTGGTCGTGTTGGTTGTGCAGTTGTCAATTTTCAAAACGTCTCCACTCATTTGGCCTATTTTTTCAGTATTTCTAGGTCGTAGTATTCTGTGGGTAGTTGTAACGACCCGGTCCGTCGTTACGTAGAACCTGCATTATAATTATTGTTATTGACTTGTTATGGAGTGGTTATTCTATTATTGATGTGTTAGAGTTGATAGGCTTGAAATCAGAATGGTTAAATGAGAATTCAGTCACTTAGTCCTTAAAGTATAGCCTTAAAATGGGAAAAGTCAACTAAGAGTTGACTTATTGGTAGAATTGGGACTTATTTTATGGCTCGGATAGCTTCGTTAGGTGATTTGGGACTTAGGAGTGTGTTCA